>PVKB01005067.1:26976-112024 GCA_004027205.1 Ctenodactylus gundi | reverse complement strand
AAGGAAGGAAGGAAGGAAGGAAGGAAGGAAGGAAGGCAGGCAGGCAGGCAGGCAGGAAGACAGGAAGGCAGGCAGGCAGGCAGGCAGGCAGGCAGGCAGTTGTGAAATCCATCCATACCAATCCTGACTTGCACCAGGGACAGGAAAGGGATTATGGTGGAGTAGAGACCCCCATCCCAAAAGCTTCTGTCCCCCACGTTCCCCACACGTGAAGCTCCCCTTCCCCTGCAGCCAGGACCAGGAGGTTCTGCAGGGACAACAGCCCCTGGGAAGGGAGCTGGCGCTCTTCGGGGGGTGCTGGTGTGAATGCCAGGAGTGACTACGGGTCGTGTGATGTCCAATCCCGGCAGGGATGAGTCAAAACCAAGACAAGTGCGCTTTGTTCCCTTCACAACGTTGAGTACTACTGCTGGAGGTGCAAGGCAAGCGGGACCCGGGTCCCGGAGCACGGGTGGGAGAGGGGCCCCCGCGTGAACGACGGGGCAGGGATCCTCGCTGCGAGGATGCACTGATGGGGACAGGAAGGCAGAGGCGGGAGAGCCCTCAAAAGAGCTGACTTGTCGAGACAGGCCTGGAGCTGCTGCTGGGTGCTGGGCCCAGGGGCCCAGGGATTCTGGGGAGGCGGCAGAGCGTGTGAGGTCTCCGCAAGCCACAACCATGAGGGGCACGCTGCTGTCCCCCACGTTCGTCCAGTCCTAGAGGTAGTGAATGCTGAGGCCCACAGCATGGCAGCCGAATGAGTGATTAAAATCTGAAGTGGGGAAAGGTGACCCTTTTACACTGCTGACCAGAAAGTAAACTCTACAGCCACTATGGAGAGCAGTATGGGGAGTCACTCAGAAAGCGGAATACAAATATTCCATTCGATCCAGCAGTACCTCTTCTGGGAATCTTTCCCAAGGAATTAAAAAGCCACATATAACAGAGACATATGCACACCCATGTTCAGAGCAGCACAACTAACAGTGCCCAAACGTGAAAGACACCAACATACCCAGCAGACCCATGGACACATAAATCGTGGCATGTGTGCACAATGGGGTACTTCTATAAAGTCTGATCGATTTGAGGCTTTTGTAGGTAAATGGAGGCAACTTGAGACCATCATGCTCAGGGAAGTGAGTCAGATGCAGAAGGTTATATATCACATGGTTTCTCTAATAAGAGAAACCCAGAATACAGTCATTTTATAGAACCAATGGAGGTGATAGTGGGAATTACGTGGGAAGGCCAAAAAGGGCGAGGGGAAGGGACTGTAATTTTGACGTGATATATATGTGCATGAAATGCTCAGATCCAATGCAAACATTATGTATTGCACAGATAGATAGAAAGATAAAAAGCAAAAAAATAAAGTCTTAAGAGAGAAAGTAGTGCTAGGTATAGGTGGTGCGGCCTGTTATTCCAGCACTCTGGGAGGCTGGAAAGCAAGTTCAAGTCCAGCCCAAGCAACCTAGCGACTTAGTGAGACCCTATCTAATATAAAGAAGGGTTGGAGGAGGGTGGGGAGGTCCAGCACAGTGTGAGCCCTGGGCTCAGTCCCAGGTGCTCCAGAGAGAGAGAGGGCACAGATAGAGAGAAGAAAGACTTTGGAAGCAGAGGAAATATAAGCACCTCCCGCACCCCTTCCTGCTACGGTGTCTCAGGAGAACCTGGGGGCACATCTGCTCTCACTGTCAATTATTTTGCTCTCAAAGCTGCAAGGGCAGAGGCTCTTTGGGGAGAAGATCCTGCCCCCTCAGTCTTCACAATCCCATTGTCCTAGAAGACTCACCCGCTTCCCTAAACAATTAGGGTCTATTCCCAAAACGGTCTTTCTGAAAAAGGGGCGGAGGCTTTGAGGTGGTGCTGGTGTCTGGGGCTTTGATGTCTGCATCGGGCTGTGTGTTTGTGTGTGCGCGTGTGTGCACGTGCGTGCGTGCCTGTGCTCTCAGATTAGGGGTCTGGTCACAGAGTCTTGTATTTGAGTATCTTCTGAAAGACTGCAGAGTCCCTTGAAATATCCAGGAAAGGAGTCCTTTAGGAAACATAGAGACCAGTGTTGAGGGGCGTGTGGGGAATGGGCACCTTTTGCATTATTAAGAGAATATGTAAATTGCTGCAGTCTTTCAGGACATTATGGCAGTGCTGCATTTC
The DNA here is from genome assembly GCA_004027205.1 of Ctenodactylus gundi. Lineage (NCBI taxonomy): Eukaryota > Metazoa > Chordata > Mammalia > Rodentia > Ctenodactylidae > Ctenodactylus > Ctenodactylus gundi. The sequence continues at coordinate 109,888 of PVKB01005067.1, read as the reverse complement.
ACCCTGGTGATCACACTTCTAGGAATCTATAGGCATCCGGTCTTGTCGCGGCTCAGAAGCCAGGCCTGGCACGTAGTGTGCTCACTGCAGTCCTGGGTAGATGGAAAAGGTGCAGGGTGGGAAACTGACCGTCACCAGTGGGAATGTGTGCCTGTGTTCACAACCCCTACCAGCACAGGCACTGCTCTGGTGTGTCAGTGGCCACCTCTTTGGAATAGACTTGGAAGAGTAAGGAGCCCTTAAATTTGTCCTTTCCACATTTCCCTATGTAGAAGCAAAACTAGCACCTAGTCCTGCCTTAGCAGTGGGCATGCTGCCCAAGGTGGGGGGCAAGTACTGGTATCAATGTCAAGGCCAGCCTGTCCACACCTAGTCCTGTGGGTAAACTGTCCTGGGTGAGTTCTGCATGTGGCTAAATCCTTACAGAATAGCTTGACCCTGGCCATCACCAGGGCTGATCTGTGCAGAAGTTGGCTCAGATGCTGGTCATTTGAGAAAAACGCTTTCCACCCAGCACAAATAGCAACCGGTTCTGTCACTGCAGTGCTGCCGGGATGGGGTCCGGCCAGAATGAGACAGGGCCAATACTTCAGGGAAGGGGAAGGAAGAGCATCCTGTGGGTGACACAGGGCACAGGTGGGCCATCCTCCATCTGCACAAGACCTTTGGTCAAGGGACCCTTCTCCTCCAGCCAGGCCTGCTCTGAGTCCATCCCTGCCGAGCTGGGTCTCAGGGGGCAGCCTTGCTCACGTGTGGCCCTTGAGCTCCAAGAAGGAGTCTAGCGTGCCTGAGAATTGAATTTCTAATTTTATTTAAATTTATGAGTTTAAAACATATAGAGCTGCATAGGACCACACAGATTACCATAGAGCTGCATAGGACCACACAGATTACCATGAGGACACCCCAAGATTCTTAGGACACCCTGAGAATCATTCCCTTACAGGGACCGTGTATTTGCTCACCCCGAGTGGAAGGAGATTTTATTTTATTGGCTTATTGATTTATTTTATAGTGCCAGGACTGAGCCCAGAGACTCCACACTGAGCTACATCCCCACTCAATTTATTTTTCATTTTGAGGCAGGGTCCTTATTAAGTTAAGGTGCTAGGCTGGGCTAGAACTTGCAGTCCTCTAGCCTCACTCAGCCTCCCAGGGTGCTGGGATGCCAGGCCTGTGCCACTGGTCCTAGCTAATTTTTTAAAAAATTGATTGAGAGCTATGGAACCCAGCAGGAGTCAAAGCTGCTCACTGAGGCACCGTAGTTGAACAATTGGTCTTGGTCCTTAGCACTGAGGCCTGACCCGCATTCTTTAGACTTAAGGAGGCCAGGTTCTCCCTCACAGGTCCCCCTGTCCACTGCTGGATGTCCTCTCTTCCAGGACCCTTCCCATCTCATGACACAGCGATGCTCTGTCTGAGGTCCTCTGTGTTCCTCTCGTATACCCTCTGCTCCCTGGTGAGACATACCCCCTCCCGGCCCCAGGAGGTCACTGCCTTGCCCGTAAGACCCATGATGCTGCATGGCCTGCATTATGCAGCAGCTTCGCTTTCAGAAGAAAGATTCATTCATTCACTCATTCAGCACAAAGAGGTGTTGCGTTGCTGTCATGGGCATAGTCATGTTCCACTGTCTCCACGGAAGGACAGAGAGAACTGAGCCTCCACCAGGAGGACACAGACAGCATGCAGAACCACCCTGGTTGACATTTTCTCCTATGTGCTCCCAGGGCTGCGCTGGGCATGTGGAATCTGTCTTGTCCCCATGGCACCTTGTGGGACAGCAGTGGCTCCTGTCTCCACTCTCGGTGACCAAGCTGATGTGAAGCTTGGTCAGGAAAGGGCCTAAGGTCACAGCTGGGTTTGACCCCAGGCTATATGGCTGCCGACCTCATGGTCCCGATGGGGTTCCCTGTGGTCAGGAATAGGAAACCCCGCTGCCCGTCCTGTGGGCTCCCCTGTAGCGCATCAACTCTCTACTTGTTGTGGCGACCCAGATGAGCTTGCTTTCATACAGCCTCATCTTCTTATGGAATATGAGCTCACGCAGAGTCCCTCAGGGTGGGTGCTGGAAACTAAGAGCACAAAGGTTGGACACCCCTCAGGGAGGGGACACTATTCCCAGAATCAGGGAGGGAAAGGCTGCTTCCTGTCACCATTGTTACCACCCTGGCTTCCTGTGGCCTTGGCTGAGGGCTGGATCCACCGCAGTGGCCAGTTCTATGCCCAGGATCTCAAGTCTTCTCTAATCAGTGTGCCCGGAGGTTGTTGGGCCAGACCAAGATGGCCGCCTGTCTCCTTCTAGAGCTGCTTGGCATTTCAGTCATAGCTAAGTCCCAACATGAGGCTGGCTTTTCTCAGAGGACATATTTCAGCAGAGCTGCAGGCTGGCATCTCTCACAGAGGGGCAGAGGTCCTAAAACAGATAGGTGCTGAGAGGGACCCCATGGGGTCTGGACCCAGAAGTCCTACAACTGTAGGCCTGGGGCAGAGAGGGAGAGGGGTTAGTGTCACTGGATTACAAGGGTGTGGCCAGGAGCCCAGCCTGGACTTGCTGGGGACACAGGGAGCAACAGGATTGTTCTGGGTGCTGTACCCTGGATTGGAGGCCTGAAATGGGATGCCCTTCCAAAGGTGTTACTCTCTGTATCCCTCTGATACATGGCTTGGCAAAATTTCCAGGAACAAACAAATTCACACTCCTACCAAAGTCAGCATGCAAAGTATTATCTCAGCCCTACGGGGCATGGAATGCAAGCGTCACTGGTCTAAATATTAACCAGATGTGTGACAAACTTATTTTAATGAAAAGCCTGGTGACTCACTAAGCAGTAATGCCTGGGTTCTGCTGTTTTAAATTACCTTTTGATGGCTTAAAGACCCACGTATTGTACTAGTGAAAGACCACAGTGGAACGCTGGCATTCCCATGCCGGCGCAGTTTTCACGCTGAGCTTGTCTGTGCTTATAGGCTGCCACCCGGGGCCTTGGCAAAGCAGGGTCTTTGTCCCTAATTCTGAAGTTTTGTTGCATGTGTGTGCACACGGTGTGTGTGCACATGCAGTCTCCCTCGAGTTCTGTGATGCTACCCCTGCCCTGGCATGAAGCTCACACAGGTCCTGTCTTGGTGTCCACAATCTGGCCTCTCTCAACCTTCAGTGGGAATGGGAATGGATAGCTTCTGTTCCACCACCCATCCAACGCAGCCACTGCGCAAGTATCCCTTCCGGTCTCCCTGCATCATGTCAGTCCATCTGTCTGTGTGTCTTTTTTCCCTCTCTTCCTGGTGGATCCTCCACACCCTGGGGCCAGGTGTCTTGGGAAGTTCTAGAGCTTCCATAGAACCAGCCTCTTCCCCATAGGTGGACAAGGAAGTTGAGGAAAAGGACGTGCCAGCCATCATGTGTCAAGTGAGGGATATAAATTCTCTTTGGAAACGCATAGAGGTAGGTGGCATGCCCAAGGAAAGAGGTAGCTGGTTCTTCTCTGATGGTTCAGATCTAAAATATTCCCCCACATCTCCCGTGTTTGGATGGTGTCTGGATCATGGGAGCACGGTGCTTGTCAGTGGATTCACCCATGGATGGGTTCGAGGCCGACCGTGCTGTTAGGCGGGGCCTAATTGGAGGCGGGCCCCTGGGGTGTCGCCTGGAAGGTGTGTTGTTGTTCCCTCTGCTTCCTGGCTGCCATGGGTGAGCAGCTGGCCTCCCCCAGGCTGTTTCTGCCTTGGATCCAGTGGACTGTGGACTGAAGCCCGAGCCAAAACAAACCTATCCTTTAAGTTCAGGGAGTCAGGTACTGTGTCCACAGATGGGAAGGAGACCTATACATCTTTCTAGAGCTGATGGTTGTGGGTGGCATTAGGGTAAAGGTGGTGTGTGAGTGGAGACTTAAGAGGTATGGATGCAGCTCTTCCAATGGGGGGAATGAAAGGGAGAGGGAGAAGGGGAGAGAGAGAGAGAGAGAGAAGGAGAGAGAGAGAGAGAGAGAAGGAGAGAGAGAGAGAGAAAAGGAGAGAGAGAGAGAGAGAGAATGGGAAATAGCATTCCGGCCAATGGGGCTGGAGTTCAAGGCAGCCGGCCCAACTCAGGACTCAGAGACAGGAGATGAAGGACTGAAGAGTTGGAGGGGGGCTGTGGATGGAGGGATGTGGCCTTTGTGCTTGGCCTCGGAGAGGATCCCCATGGCCACAGGTTAGAGGGCGATGGGGGGAGCAAGCCAACAGTGGCCTGAAGACAGCTGGTGTGGAGGTCACGTCCGTGGGAGAAGCCCGGCCTCGGTCGGAGGTGTCATGTGAACCTATCCCGTAAGGTCTTTATGTTCCTGTTGTGAAAAAAACAGTCACGTGGGCACACGTCTCATACTTCAACACGTGTGTCATGTTCTTTGCATTCCTTTTGTGAACTCAGAGCCACGCTGAATTTCAGAACCTGTACCACCCCAGATTTCTGAGTAACAAAACCAGCAAACAGACAAATACGAAGCCCTGAAAGTCTAGAGAAAGAATAGCCGGCTGTAGGTATGAGCACAGGCGGGCATGGGCGGGAAGGGTGGCGCTCTGGGGCCTGCTTATCCTGGCTCCTGACGGCCTCCCGGGAGGTACCCAAAGCCCTTAATGACTAATGCCCTCAAATATTGCTCATTGCTCATGCAACAAAGTCACAATGATGCTCAGAGGCCCACACACCATTTGTTTGTTCTGCTATTTGAACCACAATTTAATGCCGACCTGGTGTAGCATCTCCGTAAAAGAACAATTAGCTTGGTGAGCTAAACTATATTTAAAGAATAGTCAATTCTATGGATTCTTTGCTCTTAATTTGCAGCTAAGTTCCAATTAAATCTGTGTTGGATTTAATCAAATTAAACCACAGAGACTGTTGAGCTTGAAACAAACTTAAAATGACTCTCCCTGGAAGCCAGGTAGACCATGGCTCACGCTGATCCTACTGGAAAAGGCTGGGGAGAGCCTGCAACCACAGAGCGTGACTCAACACGCTTCCTTTGTGTTGTGGTTTAGATGTGGAATGTCCCCCGAAAGCATCACGTATTAGAGATTGGACCCTGGGGGTTAATTGTAACAGCGGATTAGTCTGTTGGTGATTTTCTCAGCAGTTGAGAGGTGAGGCCGGTTGGAAAGGGTGGGGCACAGGGCACAACCTGGAAGTGTGTGCCTCCCTCTCCAGCTCTGCCCTTGGCCTTCTCTCTTTCCTGGTTTCCACAGGGCAAACATCTCCTCTCTATCTAGGCTCTCCGCCATTGCTGGCCACCTGTGGATGGACTGAGACCTTCTGAACCGGGAGCTATCATAAACCTTTCCTCCCCTAGGTTGTGGGTGTCGGGTGTGGTGTCCCAGCAACAAGAATGTGATGAGGACACTCGGAGAGCTGCCGCTAGAGGTGTCTAGACCAGATGTGTTTATTGAAAATGCCTGGGCATCATGGAAATCTCTTAAAATATACACAACACAGCTTCCACCAATGGGAACTGAGACTCAAGGGTGGCTAGGGTGAGGGGCACACAAGTAGAATGAGAATTGACAGTTGGGGATTCCAGTCCCAATAAGTCCAAGGCCCACGTGTGGTCAAAGTTGCTGGCGACAGTCAGGTTTTCCTGTCTATTACAATAAGGGCTCTTAGCTCCTGCCTCTCTGCTTTACGGGGCATTGCGTTGTGGTGAACGTCCATCAGACCTAAATACGTTCCAGCCCTGTTCTGAAGGATGTGTGCCTATCAACCCATTCAGCCTCCACAACAGCGTACAATGTAGATACTTCATCCCCCTTTGCAGATGAGGAAACGGAGGCACCCAGAGGGTGAATTCCAAGCCTCAGGTCCCACCGTGCTTCCACAAGCAGGGCTGTGTGCGAACCGCCCATGTCCTGTTACACAGTTCTGGTGATTGGAAAGCCCTTTGGTGCTTGACTTAGCCTTCTGCCCAGCTGGTCCTGTTCCCGTCCTCTGGGTCCAAATGACAGCAACATCGCTTCCACGCCGGCTTCACTGTCCAAAGCCTGGGACGGCCCTCTCCCAGCCCTCTCTCATCCAGGCTGAGTGCCTTAGCCTCTTCCAGTCTCTGGGTGTGGTGTGGTCCTTGCCCTGCGGGCATCGAGGGCACGGCTGTCCCACTTGCCCTCTCTGGGGAGGCCACAGCGTCACGTGGGTGGAGAACGTCACTGACTCTGGTGACATTTCCTTGCCTCTTCTTGACCCACACTTGTAATGATACCGAGACTCATAAACACATCCTATTGTTTTCAGTGATGAAAAGTAGGTAACGTATATTATGGTCTATGACCTGGCAGTCATGTTTCTGTGATTTATGGTTTAATTTTCCTTTTGATACCAGCAAGCCTGTAGGTTAGGTATATTTGTATTCCTATTCAGATGAAGAAATATGCCTGGAGGAGGTAGGGCTCAGCGCCGTGTCCCAGCCCACATGTGTGCCATGCTGAGGTGACAGTGAGGAGGATGGTAGGGAAGACCCTCGGGGGCCAGAGCAGGGCCCCGTCGGGGAGCGTGCGGAGTGTCAATCTCATGGCCACGTTCAGCATAGTTTCCTTTGGATCTTAGTGACATCTGGCCTCCTGACCAGCTCGTGTGATCCTGAGATCCTCAGCTGTGTGCCACAGGACTGAAGCTCCTCCTCGGAAGCACGTGGGATCAGCCACTCATAGTTCTGCCACCAGCTTCCAAGGGGTCTGCCGCCCTGGCTGCCTGGGGCCATGCCAGCTGTGGGCCCAGGACAGAGGGGACAGGCTGTTCCGCAGTGCTGTGATGTGGGCCTGACAGGGCTGACTCTCCTCTAGGCCGCCTCAAGGGCAATTCATGATGCTAAGGGTGGCGAGTTGTTGACAGACATTTTCATTGTTGTTCTGTGTGTACTGTTTAGACACACGTGTGTGTGTGTGCATGTGTGTGAGTGCAAGCATGGGGCCTTTGTGATGCAGTAGCAGTGCCTACCGCCGCCTCTTCCGTGAGGGTGGGCCTTGCCACATTCCTGCAGGACATTTAGTTCTGACCTGTAGCTTGATAGAACGGGGGAAAGAGAGATACTGGAATGCCAAGTCATTCCTGGAATAAACAGAGAGCAGGGAGAATGTTGGAGTGATTCAAAATGAAGGTTGGGGTGGGATAGACACAAATTTGGAAAATCCTAGTTCCTGACCCTGGAATGCAGGCTCCAGAAATAGCGAGGAGCCCAGAGGGAGCTCTGTTGCCTGCAATTGGGAGGGGAATGGAGGTGGGGCCTGGCTGGAGAGACCCCCGCAGCTGTTCCAGGGTGGCCTAGAGGACTTGGGGGAGCTGCTTGACCTGGGATGGTCAGCCAAGATGCTGGTCTCTTGAGTGTGGCTTCCTAATGAAGTCCGCTGTGCCCATCAGTGGAGACAGGTGTTGTCCCAGGAGGCTGAGTCACGGCTGGTGGGTACCTTGGTGGCTTTGGGCCCCGGGGACACACATCCTGCTGTTCTCTTTTGACTTCTGGTGTCCTCTGTCCTGTCACATCGACCGAGGTGTTCTGCCTGGAGTGGTGACATCACAGACATCGTCTAAGGCTGCAGGAAGGGGAGAGGCCTCCCTGACAGTGACTGGTACATCCAGGTCCTGCCTCTGTGGCTCCCTTGAGAATGAGTCCATCAGTGTTGGGTGGCTTTAGTGCTGCGGTAGTGCATGCCCACGTCAGATGAGCACATCCTACATGGTTCTGAGAGATCATGGCTTCCAGTGTTTGGAGTCCTGGGCAGGCCACTGTGCTAGAGGGAAAGGCTACCACAGCCACCCCAGGCTAGGCCATTCCGGCTCTGGGCTCAGGCTGGCTGGCTCAGGGCTGGGATCTATCCCCGCACCTCCTGCCAGCTGTCACCCAGCCCTGGAGGCAGAGCTGGCCTATGACCACTGTTGCCATGTTGGGGATCTCCTTAGTGACCCCAAGAGGTACTCACCAGATGCTAAAGAGCACAACCCCCCAGGCCCCGTGGCTCCTGCCTCTCCAGCTGCCCAGGCTGGATAATTTCTATGTAAGCGAGGGGAGCAGGGCTCTCCTTTCTAGGATCTGACACAAAGCAGGTGCAGGTGAACGTCCAGAGGGTATTGGGACGTAGTCACCTTGCTGGGTGGAGCTGTGAGCTCCAGGGAATGACCTCCCCTGGTTCTCCCACCAGGGCCCTTTCCTCTGGGTAGGAGACACGTTGGAGCCTGGCACTGCACGGGGGAGGTCCCAGCCCACCTGCGCCATGACACCGGCCTTCCGGACCAACCATCCCAAGACTGTGGCACACGTGGGGTTTGGCAGTCACTTCTTCAGAGCTGACCAGTGTTATGGGAAGTTGTTCCCATGACCTGGAAGGGCATTAGCAAGTCTGCTTCATGGCAGAAGCGCAGCCTACGTCCCCTTCTTTCCCTTTTTGGATGCTGATTTCCAGGCTGTTCCTTAGACCTATTGATTTAGTTTTTACATATTCTTGAGGTGGACCAGTTGTGCCAGCCTAGGTTTGTCCCCGTGGGTCAAAAATGCTTCCTTAGCTTCCATGTGGTCCTCAGAGTCTCCAGGCATCGGAGTGCAATCCGGGCACACATTCGGGCTGTGGCGCTGTTGGCTCTGTCCCCTCGCTTGGGTGGATGTTCCTCGCTGTCTCTTTGTAATGATTCAGGCACCTGGAAAAGTTGGGCTTTCGGTGTGATTTCATTTTCCCGACCGGCACGCGCGAACGAGGTGACTGGATGCTTACGCTGTGCTCTTTCACGTAGCAGATTGTCCAGCTGCCAGTGGTGCCACCACCCGCAACAGTGACCTGCCCGCTCAACTGTGCATCCACTGAAACTGTGTGACAGAAAACACTGGGCATCGAGGATCCCCCACATTGAGAATTTATTAAGCACACTAGGGCACGCCCCTCAGCATAACTTTTTGCAGGCTTAAAATTATATAGGCGAAGACCGTCGCGCAGATGAGCTGTTTGCATTGTGAACACTTACGGAGCGATACTCGCGGAAGAGACTGTGGGCGGCGCGTCTGTACACCCCACGTCCTCACTTCAGACACGTAAGGACGGGGAAGCAGGCGACTGAAGTGGCAGTGATGGTTTTCACTGGGCATGGGAATTTTTTAATGTAGTTTTTGTAGATGTTATAAAATTACTACAATGGCTCTATTAGCAGCTTTTATATTAAAGTGCCCCAGGCTAGTCACTCAATTTCATGTGGCTGTTACGGCAAGCAGTGTGACAGCAGATGGGAGGCAGCTCAGAAGTGGGTGGGGTGGGTGGGTGCAGGTCTCACGGCTGTTACTCACCTTAGGGGAATCAGTGAGACATTCTAAGGTAGAAGTCATCTACACCGATTGCACCACGGGGGAGAACTCACGCCACACTCACAGCTCTGCAGCTGTCCTCCACATGCTGACCCCAGTCCTCGGGACACTCCGGTGGACACAGGTCTGTGTCTCAGCGTGAGGGACTGAGCTGTCGGCCCCAGTGTGGGCCCCTGGTCACTTCGAGGTGGCTTGCCTTCCTCGCCTGGGTGAGTGCCTGCTATCGGCCCTGTGCGCGCCCGCTTGGCATGGCCCCACCTTCCTGGACCCGCTCTGCCTGGCTGGAGTCCCTTGGCACCTGGGGCAGTGGTGGGATCTGGCAGTAGGCGATCTCCAGGTGTCCTGTCACCCTCTGGGCCCTCAAGGCCCCAGGATGAGCCTGTGACATGTGAAGCTACTTTTGGAAGTGACATTCACCTTGGCCAGATGTCGACTCTAATCTGGCTTCCTCTTCTTTCATATCTCCTAAGAGACATAATCCCAGTGGCTAAATATAAACTGTGTCACCCTAAAATACACACCTCTTTGGCTAGGGTTCCTATTTTTCTCCCAGGTGCTGTTACTCAAGTTTCTATTAATAATGATCGGGCCAATTGGCCAGACGTGGCCCTTGTGTCTGTGCCATGGGCACCAGGCCTGGAACCTTGCAGACCAGAGCTGCCCTGGCTTTCTCCAGAGATAGCAGGAGGCTTGGTGAGGGTCACCTGGCCCCGTACCTTCCCATTGTCACTTTGCAGCCCTCCTTGATCACCAGCACCCCGATCCAGAGAAGGATCCCTGAGAGGTGGGCTGAGACAGGAGGGTGCGGAGAGCGGCCCCCAGCTCCCCAGGGTCTCTGCCACCTGTGGTGTCTGGCTCTCACCACCAAATATAGCCCTGACCCTTCTTATGTGAGGCAAGTGCTGATGTCGCGGCAACCCAGCGGCCCGTACAGTCCCAGGTCCTGTCCTCCCTCTGGCCGCTCACCGGGGACACTTGCTCTCACTCATCTCCGCTCTCACCTCCATGAACCCCTAAATAAACTCTGCTTACTGCTTCTCTAAGAATAGCCATGTCCTGTGGCGGGTCTGCTGCAGGCCAAGCACCCAGCCACACACACCTGGTCTACTTAGCCACAAGCTGAGGCACGGCCGTTCTGTCACCAAGATGGCAGCCAAGGCCAGAGAGCTTCCCCTTCGATCCTCTACGTCCTGAGACTCTGGGCCCGTGTGAAGAGCACCAGACCCCAGATCTCCCCTCACTGGAGCGCCCCGCAGTTCTCAGAGAAGGGCAGGCTTGGCAGGTCTGGCAGCTGGGCCCCTTCGCCTGTGAGCAAGTGTGCGCCATGGGGATCTAACCTGTTGTGGTCTCCTCCAAGCATTCTGCCTGGATGTTGAAGAGCTGCCTGTTTGTTATGACATGGATATTTAAATTTCTTAAGGCTTCAATCGTTTGTTTATATCAGTAAGGCATCTTTTGTTTACTTAAAAAAAAAAGGAGTTTAGGTAATGATGCCAAGCCCCGAGCTCCATGTGGTAGTGTCTGGGTTCAAATCTCTGGACTCGCCCTTTCCCAAGCCATTCCCTCTCTGAGAGTGGCTCGGTACCCTTCACGTACGTACTCAAGACGGTTTGGTAACTGTCCATCTTCCCAGCACAGATGGCTGGGGTTAAAGGCATATCACCCGTACTTAACCCAGCTTGTTCCCCGTGGCCTGAGTGGCCAGGGCAGCCCCCGTGGCCATCCCCATGATGACGAGAAAGGGCACTGTGCCGTCCGAGCCATCTCTCAGGGGACTGTGTGCATTGGGATGTGCTGGGGCAAGCAGGGTCTCTGAGTCTGGGATTCCTAACTAGCACAAACACAGATTAATAAAACATCATGTACAAGAGAGTGTGCTGCAGTTTCATGTGCGTGTCTTTGAAATTGAATTTGAGTGTGTTTCCACGTGCTGTCAGTCTGAAGCTGACTATGCTCAGTCCACTTGTCTATTGATTTTTCAGGGCTTCTGTGTTTTAATAACAGGATCAGCACATCCAAAACGGCTTACAGTACGCAACTGCAGAGTTTGCTGGTATACTCTGCAGTAAAAAGCCTAAAAAAGAAGTGTGCATCTATGGAAGTTGGTCTGTGTAGGTTTGTTCTAGACCAAAACATACAAAGGGCTCAAGATACTTCTGGAGCCAGAGGGTTGACAGCCGTCCATCCCTTCTGAGACGAGGCACTACCCAGCACCCCAGTCCATGGAAGGAGAGGGCTTGAAGAGCTGGCCGCTTCCTTGTGAGGACCATGAGGGAGGGGGACCATGGCTTCTGCCATGGCCTGAGTAGTGGCTGGCCACCCACTGAATCTCTGTGGGATGGAAGCCACCATGGCTTCCTTGCCACGGCCCAGGGTTCTAAAGGGTCCATCTTTCAGACTTGACTGAGAAGTCTGGAGCAGGGCAGTGGGGATGCTGGAGAAGGCCAAGCCCATGGGCTCTCCCAGACACACACCGGACACCCGAGGGCAGCCCTGCCCGGCTTCCAGGTGCCCTGCGGACCAGCAGGAAGAACCAAAAGTTGACTCTGCTGTCAGGGAAGCACCTAACTGTACCCGCCTTCCTCTCCTCCGTGCCTGTGGCCAGCCTAAATGCTCCACGGTCCTTCTGGGAGTTGGGGTGCAGGTTCCAGAACCTGCTTAAGATCCCCAAATCCACAGGTGCCAGATGCTTACACAAAAGTACAGTATTTGTGTATAACCTGCACTCACCTTGTTCCTGTACACATCAAATCACCTCTGGATTACTGTAGAGAAGAAACCTGAGGGGAGGAGAGGAACTCACTACTGATGAGCAAACTCGCCGTGGGCTCCTGGGCCTGTGGCACCAGCCTCCCCCGCGTTCTCTGCCTCTACTTGCCCACCAGAAGACCTGTGTGGGTCCTGCCACCTGGGACTGAGGAGCCAGGCACTGTCCCAACAGCAGGAGGAGGCATGACCCTAGCCCGGGAGAGGACTAGGTCTGAAATGGACTGGGAACTGATGTGTGGAACACACTGGAGGCCCAGAGAAGGTACCGAAGGAGGCATGGGCCACAAAGCACCAGCTGCCCATGCAATTTTGCACTAATGGTGCCGTAGGTGCGAGAATAGCAAGTGCATAACAGATAGACAATAAGTAGAAGTAGTCCTCCAAGGGCCGGTGTCTGTCCCCTTCATCGTTTCTCTTCTGCTGTGACTTTCAGGACTGAGGCTATTGGGTTTTGTCTCTGGGCTGTGTTCACACAGGGTTGCTCCTGGCAGCCTGTGACGGGGGCTTCTGGGAGAGGAGGGCAGGGGACAAGGTGAACTTGTGATTCAGTTTGGTGGTTAATGACTCCCTGCTGGGAGATGCTGAAGATTTGCATAAGCAAAAGCAGTATTTCAATCACGTTGTTTCATGTGTTTGCAGAGGAGTCATCTTTTACCAAAAGATATATACATATATATGTTTCCCAACTTGTGAAGGGCAGAAAAAAAAAAAAAAGGCCCCTGGGAGCTGATCTCTTCCAGGAACCACTGTTTAATTGATCTGTTTGGAGCGTGGATCTGCCTTGCAGCATACTAATTGGGAGAATTGGCCTGGGTGGCAATTGGTTGATGGCTGTTACATGTCGCAGATCACCCGAGCTGGCGGCTGGGGGCTGGGGACTGGGGCAGAGTGCGTGAGCTCTCACTCCCCCAGCCCCACTCAGAGAGCGCTTGAAGGCAGAGGACAACCTAGAGCCCCTGGGTGACCCAGCCCTCAGGAGCTTCCCAAAGTGATAGCCCATCTCCACACACCGCTCCCTTGGTCCTGCATGGAGGACCAGCCTTGGGAGGATGGAAGCACTCGGCCCACAGTGCTTCCCACGGGAAAGTGGCTTCTGCCCACCTTGGAGTCCACTCACCACCCTCACTCACCACGCTGGCTACAGACGCCGCTCTAACTTCATCTCGCTGGGCCACGAAGCTGCTTGCTCTATTTATCTTTCTTTGTTTCTTTCTTTCTGTGTTTCTTCCTTCTTTCCTTCCTTCCTTCCTTCCTTCCTTCCTTCCTTCCTTCCTTCCTTCCTTCCTTCCTTTCTCATTTGGCCATTTTAAAGGGGACCTAAGATTTAAGGCCCTTGAGAAGGAGGATTTGGATGCATGGGTCTAACAATTAAAAAAGAACTTTTAATGTGTAAAAAGATCACATCCAACATGTCATCAGCTGACCTGTGAGAACTCTCCAGAGGAAGATGAGAGGCTTGGCAGGGAGCTGGGATGCGGGAGAAGCTGACTGACCCTCACAGAGCCGGGAAGAGACTGGTGAGAGGGACTGGCCAGGTTGGCTCACAGACTGCCTGCTGCCTGGAGTGTGTGCTGCCTAGGACCAGCACCCGATCCGGGGACACCGACCTTCTGGCAGGGACAGGTGGTGTTCAGCATCTGTGCTTACAACGGTCACGTGAGTGCACCAAGGGGATGATTTTGCCTCCCCAGAAGTTTACATATGGCTTTTACATTGTGTTTGATCATTTTAACATTCATTTTGTGCACAGCTCTCTTCATCAGCTCACGTCACCTACTAAGAGAGGCAAGACCCTGTCTGGGCTAGGGAGCTTGGCAGGAAGGCACGTGCTAGGCTGTCCTGCCTGGGAGACCTTGGGCCCAGCCTGCCGGCGGCTCCTTGCATCACCTGCTTCCAACTGTCTCCAACAGATGCTAGCTCAGGCCTCAGTGGAGCGCGCAAGCCTCTGTTCTCTGTGCCATTCATTCTCAGTGTCAGATTCTCATGGCGTGGTTACACTTCCTGTAAATCTTCGTGACATCTCCCACTCCGGGGCCATGAGAGGAGGATCACCTCTGACCTGACCCCTGGACGGGTCGAGCACTCCAGTGGAGGGTCTTAGGTTAATTAACATTCCGCCCAAGGTAAGGAGCAGGTCCCATGCTGTGCTTGTGGGCCTCCTGCTACAGGTAACAGGTACATCCAGGTCTCTGGGCCCTCCGTCTTCTCTGTCTGGTGGCCCACTCCAGCACAGCACAGTGGTGACAACTGTCTTGCTCAGCCAATCCGAGCAGAGGCTTGACTCCTCTCCCTGTATCTGCTCCTGTCGAGGGACTGAATGCGCTCACGTTGGGCTGTTCCGACACCCACCCCCCCTTGTCTGTTGTGCCTCCCTGGCAAGATTTACATGGGACCCGGGAACCGTGCTTAGCACGGCTTGCCAGCTTTGCATGCTCTCCGAGGCAATAGGAAAAACAAAAACAAATCTGGTGCAGTTATCAAAAGCCCAAAATCAGGCATTACATTGGCCAGATGGTCCTCAGTCAAAACATACATCTGCCGGCAGGCAATTTCTGGCACGTCTTTTCAAGGGTAAGGAAAGCATATTCCAACTCTCGCTGCAGGCATCTTGGAAGCAGGCAGATGGAACCCTAGACACATCTCACACGCGGTGGTAGGTGAGATTTAACAAGACACACCTATTTTTTAGTTCCTAACTCCACCTCACACCACCGAGGGCGGTCTTCTAGGCGAACTGGGGTGGACCATGTGCCTTTAGCCCTCCCTCCACTCCCCGCCCCCATCCCCTGTCGGTGCTCTGTCCTTTTGCCTGCCCTCCAGGCTGATTTTTCCTTCCTAGAGTCATGTTGCTTGGGAATCTCCTGAATTACCCTAGCAACCGCCTTCTGTTCTCTCCTGCCTCCTCTCCTCTCAGAGGGAGGACGTACTGAGCAGGGATGGATGTAGACCTGCAGTTGGGAGTGGTGGGTTACAGCCCTAACTTGACAGACCCCTCGGCGAGGTCCTGACGCAGCTCCTCAGAGCCTCAGGGGCTCATCTGTGAAATAAAGCTAAGAATATTTCCCTTAAGGCTGGTTGGGAAGATCCAACACATCAGCGGGTCAAGCACCCGGGTAGCCCAGCATCTGGTGGCTACTATGTGACTGGTGACGCCTCCCCTCCTTAGGTCCACCCCCTATGCCTGCCAGGACTTAGGCATCTGCAGACACTGCTCCTTTGACTGGGAAGAGTGGCTTCAAGGTGTCTCAGCATCAGTTTTATCTCTCCTCCGTGTTCGACTGCCAGTTGAGTGGTTCGAGGCCCCTGGTCACCTCAAGAAGATGTGAGTGGCTGGAGGTGACAGTCACCGCTGCTGTCCAGGACGGCCCACAGAAGACTCCATCTTCTAAGTCCTGGATGGCTTCCAGTGTGGTGACCCCACAGCTGCTGACCACGCATAGGGACAAGGTGTGTTTGCAAGCCGTCGGCCATGCCATAAATGTCTCAAGAACCCGTGTTCCACCGGGCAGCAGTGGCTGGGGCTGGAGGTTGGGGCCAACAACCTCGATTCGGGGCTGGAATGCCCAGCATACTTAACACCTCAAGCACGTGTCCCCCAGGGAGTGTCCGCTCTGACTGGCATTCTGACTGCTCCCTAAGCTCACGTCCTTGACTGAGTGTCCATTCTTCTGACCACAGACTCAAGTCACTTGTTGTTCTTAAACCCATGTTTACGTCGGCACGTATGCAAAGCCTCCCGGGAATGCCAGAAGTTCATTCCTTCTGTTCTCAGTGGGACATCAATTGGAGACACAGAGAAGAGTAGGCCATGTCCACTGTTGCCTCTGTAGTCAGCATGACTGTGCCCTTCAGGGGACTTGCTGGGGACAATGAGGGGGCCACCAAGACAAGCCTGGCATGGCTGAAGCCTGCATAACACCTGGTGTTGGCCTTTGCATGACCAGTAGCGTGATTGCTTTGTCATCATGGGTCATTAAGCTGACTCTTTTTGGGCTGTGCTGGGGTTCGCAGGCTGAGCCACTGGCGTGCTGGAGCCTTGCTGTGTGGCGACACGGCCCAGCCCTGCCGTCGCCGCTGGGACCTTGCGCCATGGACTCTAGTCACTTAGCATGACTTAGACTGGTGCTCTTTTTTCTACACAGATTTAATAATAACTACTGTATATGAGTGTGTATGATGTTATTAATATATAACATATAGCATCTAATTAATAAAATGTTCATATCATTACACACAATAGTTTCACACATTTTCTAGTCCCCAGGTTCCCTGCAGGAAGCACCATTCTGGAAGACCACTGGTGTGTTATCCGGTCTCCCGCGAGGATGGTGGGACCAGTGTGCTTGAAGCAGGGTTGGGGGGTGGGGGGGATGCTGAGGGTGTCTGTCGTGATGTGTCTCTTACTGTAGTAAATCTTTTGTTTTTGCGGTACTAGGGATGGAGCCCAGGGCCCTTGCACTGAGCCACATCTCCAGCCCTTTTTTTTTTTTTTTTTTTTTTTTTTTTTTTTTTTTTTTTAGTTTTGATTTGAGACAGGAGCTCACCAAGTTGCTTAGAAGCCCAGGCTGGGCTCAAACTTGTGGTCCTCCTGCCTCAGCTTCCCAGAGTGCTGGGATGACTGACCAGTACCACCAGGCTGGTTTATAATAAATTTTTCAAATCTGAATATTTGCTATGTTATCACCCTGGATTCAAGAGGATATCAGATATCAGAACTTGGGGTGTGCTGTCCACCAGCTCCTGGTGTCCACCTGATGCGGGCAGAAAGCCGGAACTGGATCCTGCCCATGGTGGAGGGCTGGAGTCAGCTACTCAGCTGGGAGCAGGACCGAGGAGGACAGCCAGCCGGGGACTCTTCACAGTGAGCTGGCCTGCTCTCCCTGGTCTGCTTCCTTCTGATCCAGGTGGGGATGCAGCACATGCAGTGGGGATGGCAGGGGGCAGTGAGTCTGAGGCAGCCCCGTCTCCCTGTAGCTGCACACGGACTGTGAACTCCCCCTGGCCTCTCCCAAGCCAGTTTTGACCTCAGAGCCTCTTCTCCTTTGCACCGGGGGTAAGCACCACTAAGCTGGGCGACAAAGGCCAACTCCTCATAATTCTGTGTGGTGATCAAGAACCTATTTCAGGATACAGGGGACCACACTATCTGTCTTCAGCCAGAGAGGCTGTCCTGAGCAGCAGAGTACGGTACTGAAACTGAGTTTTACCAGTTTTTGTCCCACCATTACCATGGGCTTGGGACTTGTAAGGCAGTGGTCCCTGCCTCGGGAAGGGTTACATTCCCAGCGACAGCAGCTCAGACAGAGCAGGCCCAACACAGAGGCCTGATGACCGTGACACCTTGCAGAGACCTGAGTGACTGGGAGCCTGCTGGGGGCGGGAGGGCTCATCCGGGCAGCACTCACAGCGCCTTCCCTCAGAGTTCTGCTGTGCTTACGACCAAGAGCAGTTAGCAGCTGGGCCCAGTGGCGTAGTCCTGTCATCCCAGCACTCCGGGAGGCCGAGGCAGGAGGGTCACAAGTTCAAGCCCAGCCTGAGCAACTTAGTGGGACTCTGTCTAAGAATCAAAACTAAGAAAGGGCTGGAGGTATAGCTTCAATCTCAGTAGCACAAAAACCAGTAAGCTGCAGCTTATGCCCTCTGGGAGCTTACCCAGTGTGTGCTCATGAGGTGCTAAGTAGCAATGGGTTGGTTGATTACATCCTATGATGAGTCATGGGTGTTATCTGTGTTTTTTATCCCCAGCTGTGCACCGACACTGCCCGTGGAATGGGGCTAACCTGGCAGAGCCTCCAGCCCCCCCACAGAGACCCTGATTAGGTCTGCCTGACCTGGGGCCCAGCTTGGTAAACATTCCCAGGTGAGTCACAGGAGCCCTAGGGTATGAATCACGGTAACAAGCATAAATCAATGCACTGGGCAGGCATCGCAGGGCTGGACTAGAGCTCGCTTAGAACCGTGGGGCACAGGGAGGACTGGTTGGGGACAGCCAGGGAGAGAAGGGCGCCTGGGTGGGAATGGGGAAGGCACTGGGAGCAGGGGAGCCGGGATGGAGGGGGCACGGGGAGTTGCTGGGTGTACACACACAATTTCAGACAGGAGAAATCAGTTCAAGAGATCTATGCTGTCTGGGAGGTTGAGGTGGGAGGATTGCAAGTTTGATCACTGCCTGAGAAACACAGAGACTTATCAAGACCCTGTCACAAAGTCAAAAATAAAAATGGGATGGGATTTTAGCTCAGTGTGAAGACCCTGGGTTCCATTCCCCGTACGAGAGAGAGAGAGAGAGAGAGAGAGAGAGAGAGAGAGAGAGAGAGCAATGCATATGTGCACTAGGTTGGTTTCGCTGTTCTACAACATACATGTATTTCAAACATCATGTTATACTCTCTAAATGTATACATGTTTTACCTGACAATTTAAAAAACACATTTTTAAACGCGAAAGTTTCCACCACTGATCACTGACAATCAAACTGATATGTATCTGTTGAGCAGCAGCTACCCATGGGAGACAGATGGGAGGTTCCTGTGGAGAGAAAGATGGTGGGCGGGCCTGGGTGGAGCCCTGGGACTCCCCAAGAGCAGCAGGAGCAGCTGCAGAGCAAAGGGATGGGTACAGGGTGACGCTCTGGTCACCTGCCCGGGCATCGGTGCCTCTCAGCCTGTACTCCTAGAAAATCTCCCACTGGCTGCAGAAAAAGGCCTTAAAGGACAGTGGAGACAGTGTGTACCTCAGGCTGAGACCCCTGCGGTCACACTCTATTTTGGAAAAGGTGCCTGGCTTTGGGGCCACAGGTTTTCGGGACTGTCTTCCTGGGGTGACACCTTTGGGGGTGAGCATGTGCCCCCCGCCTTTCCTGAGTTCCAGATAGTCCCCATCTCACCCTCAGCAGCCCAGTCTTGCCTGTCTGCCCCTGTGCCCCAGAGGTATAAAGAAGATGCATGAACTGGGTTCAGGGGACACTTGGGGGAGAGAGAAGTTTCAAGAAGATGAACCAGGTGTACCTGAAATTAAAAAAAAAATACTCCAAGGGGAGATTCAGGGTGAATGTGGCTACTTCTTCCCCCTTCCTGTGGACAGCATGATGACAAAGAGGCCATCGTGGGTGCTGCCCTACGGGTCAGGGAGAGCCTGTTGCCAGCTGCAGTGCGTCACTTACAATGAACGTCCAGACCATTTCTGGTCTGTGAAGCACTATGATCACAGGTGTGGGGGGATTGTGAAGAGGGTCCACCGGAACAGTTCACGGTGAGCAGATGTTCGTTGACAGTGACATTTTCCCAGTGGAAGGCAAAGGGGACAAACCAGAGACTTGGTAAAAGAGAGAACCTGGGAGGAAAGGTGTGCCTCCAAGGCCTGGGTCGGGAGAGGCCCAAGGACATTTGTGTTCTATGTACCTAACATTGAGCTGGCAACAACAGAGCTTGAGCAAGGGCGGCCTAGATGCCACCCAGAAGCGGAGCAGACCAAGTGACAGCAGCGACCCAGGGTGCCTCCAAGTGGCTCATCTGAATGAGCTCTACCAAGAAGACCAAAACTCTCACTGCACCTTGGGGGACCATGTCAATGACTCTGGCTACTGTGACCAGTGTCACGCCAGGCACCCTCTTGGTCTATTTGAGCAGAGCAGCAATGCAAACCAATGAAATGCTTGAGTGCCCATGTCCCAGGCCCTCTGCACACAGAAGGAGCTGTGCCTGTCCTAGCCTCCTTCCATAGATCCCAGGTGTCTGATCCCCACTCCAGACTTCAGGCCTCAGTTTGCACACAGTGTGGGCTTGGATGGGAAATGATGTTCTGGGCTCCATGCGTCCCCTCCCCGCAGTGGCCCTCTGAGCAAGGCTGATCCTGCAACCACTGACCCCTTATCGTTACTGCTGTCTTCTATGGAGGTAAAGTCAGAGAGGAGCCAGGTTCTGGATCTTGGCCAGTGTTGAGACTGTGGGCAAAACTGCTAGGGGCTGGCAGCCTGCCTTGATTTCCACAAATGGCCTGCCCCATCCCCTTGGGCCCTGCCCACTGTGGGCACAGTTTGCCATTCATAAGAGGCAGGCAAGCCTTGTGCCGACTGTTGCCCCCTTCCTACCTTCACAGCCTCCCTGTCAGCACAGGCTGAGCCTCCTGGGCGATCCCAGCACTTAGGAGCCTCTGCGGAAAAAGACCAAGCTGGGAACTTTGTGGGGGACTAGGGTTCAGACCGCAACACCCACATCCTTCCCACTGTCTGAATGACAAAGACGCACCCTTGGCACCCTGCCTCAGCTGCCTTGGCTTTCTGTAGTGGGCACCCTCCCTGCCACTCTAGGAATAGAAGCTGCCACATCTCCTCTCTAGGCCGACCGTCCCAGGTGGGGCAGCCAGGGGGAGGCCCAGCTTCCTGCTCTGGGTTGACCCTTGGCGCTGTGAGCGTAGGAAGTGGGCACGTTGAGGGGTGTGTCTCACTTCTGCCTCCTTGTGGGGGTTCTGTCGTCCACGTGCATCCCTGCTCTTCAGTGCTTCCCTGTCCTCCAGCGGGTCTCCAAGTGTGAGCCTCAGACTCACTTGTTCAGAAAAACAGGGTGGTCCAGAGGAGGCTGAAAGAACATGGACAGGCTGTAGGAGGTGTGGCCTTGAGCGTCTCAAGACTGCCCAGGAGAGAGGTGGCCACGACGGTCAAGCAGTTGCTAAGTCCTCCTGGGGCCCCGTCCATGTGGGAGGCGAGAAGGTGGATCCTCCCCTGTCTCCCCAGGTGAGGGAGGTGTGGGCAGAAGCACCTGCCTCCGTGGGTGGAAACCAGGTCAACCATGAAATCAGTCAGTCCTGCGGACCCCTGGCCTCTCTCCCTCATGAGTCATTTTCAGTGATGTATGGCCAAGGAAGTCCCCATGGTGGTGACCAGGGATCAGGCTGTCCCCGCTGCTCACATCCCTACCACTCTCCACCCTGCATGAGTCACATGCTGCCACATGGGTCACTGGGCATGGGTGGTTGACTCAGAGCTGAGTGACCTCGTGACAACCAGGCACACGGACCGGTCCCCCAAATGCCTTCCGAGCAGGGCCTTTCTCTGCTGTTGAGTTTTCTCCTGGAAAGGAGTGTCCTCAGCTGGGATGGGGCCCAGTGCCATGTCCAGAGGCCCCAGGGATGCTGAGATGGGTTGTGGTTTTGGAGGAGAAGGGGATAATGATGCTCTGGAGTTCTGCAGGTGACAGCTTGGGTCATGGCAATCTTTGGGGACAAGCAGCAGAGAAGGTCTCATCACCCTTCCCTGGAGCCTCGTAGCAGGCTCTGTGAAAAGGAGCCAGCCCCAACAGAGGACAGTTTCCAATGTGGCTCACAACCCCTCACTGGCCCTCTGAACACAGGCTCATGAGGCAGGAGCCCAGTGCACAGGGCGTGAGGCCCAGGCCACTTCCTGTCAGGACTTACTTTGACTCTAGAAGACCCGAGAACTTTCTTCAGGTCCAGCAGGTACGGGAAGGTGTAACACCGTCTTTACATTCCCACCATCCCAGCTGCCAGCCTCATTCCTTCTGCGGTGGGAACCCTCTGCAGGGGAAGTGGGCACGTTGAAGGGTGTGTCTCCCTTTTCTGCCTCCTTCTGGGGGTTCTGTTGCCTACGTGCATCCCAGCTCTCCAGTGCTTCCCCATCCACCAGCGGGTCTCCAAGTGTGAGCCTCAGCCCAGCAGGATCAGGGCACCTGAGAACTTTCTAGACAACCAAACCTCAGTCCACTGGAGTTGGCCGCATCAGAACCCTGGGCAGACGTCAGCAGGCGGTGTGAACAGCCTTCTGGTGCTATTAGAGAACCCCTGGTGCAGGCGACAGACTCTTCTGCCCAACTCCTGTGAGGGGAATGCTGGGCCAGAGACCGAATCTCGATTCTCTCCAACAGTTAATCAGCACACAGTTGGTCTTCAGGTCTCACTTGCATTCATAATGGCAGCAGAGTCCTTTGCAAATGTACTCATCACAAGCACTCACAGACAGGCTTTGTCGTCTTCGTGTCCCCTGGATTCTTGTGGCTTCCGGGCATGGCTCTGGGTCACCAGCTCTCTTCTGCTCCCCCGTCATAAGACCCATTGAGAGAGGCACCCTGCCTTGTTAGCCATCCCTTTTGCTCAGACCAATGAAACCCCATTGTCCGCAGAATTGGCCTGGTGTCAATGACAATCATCAAGCCTTTTTGAAAAGTCTCTTTGTTTCCATGTGTGCCACCCGGAGCTCACCTACTCATGCCCTGTGACCTCAGTTACTCAAGCATGGGGCGTGCCATCTTCCACGGAAAGTGGATGGAGAAGAGTGTTGCCCCCCTTGGCTCTGTCCTCAGTGGGTTACCTTCTATGGAGGACCTCTCTGGGGACTGCAGCACATCTCCAGGCAGGAGATGTCTGGGGACCCCTGCTGGGACTGGAAAGTGGACTGGAAAGCTGGCTGGCCTCATGACTCTGCCTGCTGCCTGTTGGTACTGCTGGTCCCTGGCTATATGAGGTGGAACTTCATCCTTCTCCAAACGGGCAGCACAGCCAGGAGAGCCCTGTGGCAGGAAGGTCTTCCAGCAGCCTGCATCACCACGGTGCCCCTCAAAGCCCCCACATCTCAGACATTGAGCCAGGCGTGCTCTCCTGGATGGAACGCCCTTGGATTAGCCACTATGCCACCTCTGGGACAGACGCTCCCCCTTACAAGCTAAAGGACGAGAGGTCATCCGGATCATGGCTTAGTCCGTAGAGAGCCAGCTCCAAGCAGGAGCAGCACGGCACAAGGGCATGGCACAGAACAGCTGCTCAACTCATGGCCATAGGAGGCAGAGAGAGAAGAGGGCGGCGGGAATGGAGGTATGCCCTCCCCGGGACCCACTCCAGCTAGGCCCCAACCCCAAGCCCGCAGCTAGCTGTGAGCTCATTCAGGGAGGTGTCCTCTGGTGAGTACAACACCCCATGATCCAATCACATTCTAGAACCTCACCTCTGAACATATGAGGCTTTGGGGAGATGTTCTAAGCTTGAACCAGTAACCCTCGTCCTAGCTCAGCGAAAGCGCGTTGCTCTGGCTCAGCTGTTAGTGGGAAGGTCTGGGGGCGTACAGACGGCGGGGCTACACCTGCAAGGCTTGGACTCAGGAGAACTGGCATGGGCTCCCCGCTTTCCGTGCCTAAAGCCTGGGCTGTCTGACACCACAGGCCAGGAACCGTAAGTACTGGCAAGCTCATGGCAGCCTCTGGTTGCTTCCCAGGGACCACAGCCCTGGTGACCATGGCCCCGGGGACTGCGGCCCGGTGCCCTCCTGTCCTCTCCAGAACAAGTGCTCCATCCTCTCCTCCCTTTCCTTCGTGGCCTTTCTGGCATCAAAGCGCCTTCAGGTTGCTCAGCCACTGCGATCTCCTGCTCGGGCCGGCAAGGGAAGCCCACGTCTCGCCCTGGCCCTGTAACTTTTACTTGGTATGGGACTCATATGGCAGTAGGGACAACCCACTTCTGTGCGCAAAGCACAGCTGCTGGAGAGGTCAGGCCACACCGAATCGCCCAGAAGCTTCGTACTCCCCACAGCTCGCTGGGCCGCCCGGGCCACCACCTGGCACCGTGGAGCAGCCTCATTGAAGGTGAAGCTTGCTAAGGGGAAACTAGAATTGCCCCCCGAGGGACATAAATTAGGTACAGGGCAATGAACACTGGGGAACCAAAAAACTGGCTCCATCGCCCAGTAGGTCACAGCCAGGAGCTCATTAAGAAGGGACGTCTGCCAGACAGAGCTGAACAAGCCCGGGGGAGGAAGAGAGACACGTGTGACATGCGGGCGTTACCGCCCTGGGCGTGGGTGCAGAGTCCTCCAGGTGGGCAGCGGTGGCCGCGGTTCACGTTTGCATCTGGGAGAACAAGTCTTCCCGCCCCGGAAACAAGCCCGCTTGGGTGTCGGCTCACTGATGGCTCCTCGGTGCTGTGTGGGTGCACCCAGTTCCTACTAGGAGTTTCCTGGAGCTCTCCTTGAACTCAATCCTTGCTTCATGGTGGGTGCTGCTGGTAATGTGGGTTGCAGGAGGGGTCTGTGAGCGTTTCTCCAGCAGAGCGTGGGCAGGTCACAGACAAGCCAGAGAGCTGCTCGGGGAGCGAGAGCCATGGATTTGGGCAGCTGACGGTGAGGTGGGCACAACTGTGTCACGGACAGAAGCCGAGGAAGACATAACTTGTGCACTGTCTCCGTAGGAACCTGGCCAGAGTCGCCTTTGGAAACCCTCTTCTGTTCTTCCTGTGATGTGTGCCTGTGTATATGCGGGAGCCTGTGTCACAACAGGAGTCCCCAGCCTGGTAGGACGTGGCCACCCGGCAGCAGGTGGAGCGGCACGCTGTGCTTACAGCCCCTCCCCGTCGCTCGCAGGACCTCCCGGACTCCTCCTCCTGGTGGAGCACCCCCTGGTCCGCACTGTGGTGAGCCGTATGATGATTATTTCACTTGATTTTACCCTGTGATAACAATAGAAGTAAGCTGCACAGTGCCTGTACTGTGTGTGAGTCATCCCCACCATAACCCCCCCCACCATGATCTGTGGAAAAATCGTCTTCCGTGAAACCTGTGCCTGGTGCCAAAAGGTTGGGCATCACTCTGCAACCATTTCCTCTGTAAAATGCCACACCCATGCCGTGGCATCAGCAAGATGCGGGAATAGAGGCGCTTATTGTCTGCTGTTGTTGAGCTGCAGTTCTACGGAGCAGCCGGGCGTGCACGGCGGGTGGCAGGCAGTGCTGACCCCGTGCAGCCTGGGAGCCCTGGGGGGCACTGTGGAGAGCAGAGTGAGGCCTCGCCTCGCCCTCGCCGGCTCCCCGCCAGATCAGTTGGGAGCCCGGGTGGGCTGGTGGTGGGAAAGGTCAGCTAGGACGCTGGGAGTCCCTGTGCCCTGCTTCTAGCCGCAGCCCTCGTGGGCCCGAGACACTCAGGAGAGTCTCCTGGATGCTAGCTCTAACTGACTTCAAACAAAAGGTCACGAAGGATGGGCTGTCTGCATCCTTCCATCTTCGGCTCCTTTCCAGCCCCAGCGAGCATGTCAGCAGGGACCCGGCGTTCCTTCAGGACACCTAGACACCCATTCTCTGTGGTCGTCCCTCCTCTGTGAGGGAGGAGCCTGCTCAGGTGTCCTTCGTCCCCCCCATACCCAGCAAGCTAAGGAGGGGCTCAGAGGCAAAGACAACAGCAAAACATGGCGCCAGGAGACAGGAAGGAACTCAGCGAGGCAAGGAGCCCGGGATCGCAGGCCCTGGAGGAAGCTCACGGACGACCTTACCCATGAGACACCGGGAGTGGCTGAGTCCTGCTGATAAATGGGCAGAGATGGCAGTCAGAAAAAGAAGAAGCGGGGCCTGGTGGCATAGGGCCTGTCATCTCAGCGTACTAGAAGGCTGAGGCAGGAAGATCGCACAGTAGAGCCCAGCCAGGGCAACTTAGCCACTTGGCGAGAGCTGGTCTCTGAATGGGCTGGGAGGCAGCTTGGGGAGAAGGCCCTGATTCAACCTCTAGCACTGAAGAAAGGAAAGAAAAAGGAACAAGACGCCAAAGTCAGCTGAGAGGGGAAACCCTTGCCCTTGTCTGTCCTTTGTATCACTTGGTGGTTTGGGCTGGTCCCACTTGCTTTCTTGCTGCTGGGACACAATACTGAACTCTCACAGTTAGCTCACAGTTTCAGAAGGTCTCAGTCCATCCACGGGCGGCTGGCAGTGGTGGAAGCGCTTGGTGGAAGGCTAGCAAGAGTGATACATCGTTAATGGTATGGCGGATGGGCGGCAGAGAGAGACAGAGAGTTCTAGGTTACATCCCAGTGGTTCTTCCCTTCCGGGTCAAGCCCCAGGGACGGGCCCCTCCTAACTAGGCCCCGCCTCTTAACCCCATGGGAAATCAATGGATCAACTACAGGACTGAACTGCCTTCCAAACATGAGGATTTAGGGACGCTCCAGATACACACCATGACAGTGCTCTTTCTCTGGGTCACCGGAAAGCTGGAAGGGAAGGAGCAGCAGGAATTAGTGACAGGGACGTTTTCACATGGGCAGAATTTTGGCAGCACATGCGTATGATATCTGGTCCACTAAATGAATGTTCTCTTGCCTGTCACTGTTGTGACCACTGTGACCACATGGTCTTTGCTGAGATCTACGTCTGCCATTGGCTTCGCTCCTTATTGTTTAATCTTGACCAGAAACTTCACAACATCACGTCTACATTGCCAGCTGCCCATCCTCAAACAAAATCGGTCGTGGATGTCTGGCACCCTCCTGTTGTCAAGGCCTGGGGCCCAGCCCTCGCTGTCACCTGCCTATGCTGCTTGTCTCGATGGCCACCTCCAGCAGCTGTGCTTCCCTATAGTCAGCACTTTCCTACGGGTCACACTGTGGACCCAGGCCAAGCAGTCCTTGCTGCTTGGTGAGCAGAGGTGTCAGGGTCTATAGTGGCCCTGGCGCCTACCACACACTTCCAGGTAGGACTTCCCAAAGCAAGTTGGAAAACACTTGAGGACCTCAGGACAGCAGGCAGGACCCACACTGCTGACTCTTCATGTAGATCCTGGGGTTGAGTCCTAGAAGGGATTACATGCTGGTTCTGAGATGTCCCCAAGGAGGCACAATGGTGACAGAAGGAAGGAAAGTTCTGGAGAACAGTGGGCCCCACAGGTGCCCAGCTGAAGCTGTGCACACTGCACCCCACAGCCGGTCCTCAGCTGATACACCAGTGTGGGCACTGGCACATGGATGCGGCCTGGGCTTGCTCCTAGAAGAGTGGATTGTGGGAAACCCAAGGTGGGAGCAGTCTCCCAAAGGCCCACAACCCTCCATGGCTAAGGTTACCTCCTCAAAGAGGCCGGTGATGGGGGACAGCAGATTGGTGCCAGCGCTATCTTTTCTTTCATTCTGTTTTCCTCCGGTACGAGGCTCTTCCCTTTACCAGGCCGGGGCATCCAATGCACAGGCCTAAGGATGATGTGGCCAAGACGCCAGCAAACATGGCATCTCTGTGGATACCAGGCACCCCTGGGAGCTGGAAGCCCCTCTGCTGCTGAGCACGCTGTGATGGGGACTTCCCTTACAGACATCACGGCTGATGCACTCTCCACAACCTACCAGCTTAATCAATGTGAACAGCTTGTGGTGTGAAGCAGCAACTGCCACTGCCATCTGTTTCAAGAAGGTTCTCGATTCCTTAGCACTGAGTCTCTGTCATTCCTGCATCCTCAGCTTCTGGGCACCGTCCTCCTAGTGCCTGTCCCTACAAACCAGGTGACTCCATATCCCTCCGCAGGGGAACCGCGTGGGTTTCATTCCTTTGTAACTGGATGAGGAAGGGTGCCTGTGCGAATGGGCTCTGGGGCTCTCCAGGTCCAAACCTCCCCTTGCGACAACACGGTTTCTCAGAATATCACCCAGTATGAGTCCAGTGAATCCCTGCCATGTGTTTGGGGGGAATTAGGCTCTCTGAGAAAGTAGGAATTTTGAAAACCACATCAATCTCTCTGGCCCAAAGCTTCTGATTCTGTGGCATGAAAAGCAAAGGGACACGTGTAACAGGAGGACACCACACATCTATGCAGGACATATATCCATACAGGCACACCCCCGTGCAGGCATACACCTGTACAGGCACACACCTGTGCAGGCACACACTGTTCATGCAGGCACACAGCCATGCAGGACACACAGCTGTGTAGGCACGCATGTGCGCTCATGTAGACCTCTGGCCACGTCCCTGAATGTGGTCACGGTAATAGACACCTGAGCCTGTTTTGAGTCATCCAAAGAAGCCTCCTGAAGAAGAGTTTATCTCAGGCAAACCTCAGTGCCTTTGGAGGACACACTACTTACTGAATTGACTTTGAGGAATTCTTCATGTGGGTCAGTAGTTTGGTGGAAATTTTTTATTCAAAAAAAAAATCTAAATTGGGCTGGAGGAATGGCACAGCAGTTAAAGCGCTTGCTTTGCAAGTGCAAGGCCCTGAATTTGATTCTCCGCATATCACATAAATCTGGGCGTAGTTGTGCACACCTGTAATCCCAGCACTCAGCCCTGGGGGTGCTGAGGCAGGAGGATTGCCATGAGGCCAAGGCCAGTCCGGTCTATATAGTGAGTTCAAGACCAGCCTGGGCTGCAGAGTGAGACCTTGTCTCAGAAAACAAACAAACAAGCAAGCAAAAAATCTAAATACCTATCTATGGGATTTTCCCCATGTGGGAAGAAGGAGCTCAGCCTCGCACCCCACTGAGTTGTGCTAAAAAGCAGGAAGCTGCCGCCTGCCACCTGTGGGAGCAGCTGGGCTTCCTCCCCCGCACAACGTCTCGTTACGGAGAATTGGCGTATTGTACATATTGTCCGGCCTCTTGCGGTCTGCAGACCCGCTCCTCCGGAGAGAGATCAGGAAGGGAGTATTGTCCACATCCTGGCTCCCAGCTCGGCCACGTGAAGGCAGGCCACGCCGGAGCCTCCTCTCCACCCAGGTGACACCGGATGGCCATGCCCAGCCCCTGGGGAGGCTGCAAGAGGCCGGAGGAGGAAGGGCTGCAGGTGGGAGGGTTCCCTGACATCCTGTCAGTCACTCCCGTCCTCTTCTGACCCCGCACTGCCAGCCCCTGAGTCCCCCTCCTTACCTGGGGGACTGGAGGCCGTTCTCTGCACACACAGAACCTGACACACTGGACCCCCAGGCAGGCCCCGCACGGGGTGGGCCGAGTGCACCAGGCAGAGCACATGGTCCGGGCAGTCGTGCTGGTCACAGCCTGACTCCCAGCATCCTGGAATGGTGACTGGAACACGGACTGTCACAGGTATGAACAGACACTGGAGCCCAAATGCCAACAGGCCCTGGGACACGGGCCCAGGAGATAGCGGTCCCACTCCAAGGAAAGTCCCACTGGCAGACAGGCAAAGTGCATCACCCCACACCCCAGAGATTCCTAACCCACTCTACTCTCTGTCCCTCTTCAGATTTCCAAGGTCACATGCAGACGGCTATGCCCGTCGTGGACAGTGTGGGGACCGCACAGCGCCGCAGAGAGCAGGCTGGTCCTGCTAGGGCTCTCAGTCAGCCGCCACGGCCTCTGAGCTGCACCAGGGCGCTGCCTCTTTCTCTCTCCCATAGGCAGCATTTTCAAAGGCTCTCTGTGTTCAGACGATCTTTTATGACACTGTTTTGACTTAATGGTGGATTGCGAGCGTCTTTCCCTGCCGCCAGCAGGTAAGCGCATGGCACTAGCCCGTAGAGCTGAGCAGTCACCTTCTGCTGAGGCGTGTACCTGTGACTCGCTCTGGGAGTTGCTGTGCTGCGTGATTATATCGCGTCTGCTTGACCACGTCAGAGCAGCTCGGCTCTGTGCAAGTGTGACTACCTCCTTCCTCGGGCCAGCCAGCCGGGGCAGAACTGGCTCAGGGTAACAACGCCTCTTTTCCCAGGCTTGAGAGCATGTGGCAGAGCTGTTCTCCCCACGACACCCGGGCTGCAGCCCGATGAGCACGTAGGAGAACACGGCTTCCCAGCACTGCCGACGCTGGGAGTTATCACTAAGATATTAGCAACCGCGGCGACATCGGACGTTATAAATCACAATCCGGTGGTAAAGATGTGGCCTCTTCTGCCGCTTAAATGCACATGCAGTTCCTACTTCATCATTCTGATTTGTTTGTGTTCTGAAAATTGGCATTTATTCGTGCTTAGAAAAATCCTTCTCTTATTGATTGGTCATATATAAATATTGGCCATTGTCCTGGCGTCTGCGGCAGATACTTCCTCTGGTGTGGAGTCACCCTTCTCCCTTTGTCTCTGATTTTAATTTGGTTTTCAGCGCCAGTTGTGGTTTGGATCTGGAGTGTCCCCCAAAGCCTCATGTCCCTACAGATACTGTGTAGGGCTGGGAGGGGTGCTGGCTGGAAGGGGCGGGTGTGTGGGGCTCAACCTGGAGTGAGGGGCACATGCTGGTTCCGCCCTTCCCCCAGTCTCTCCCTGTACCACCATGCTGTGAGGATCTCTGCCGCTGGAGCTCTGCCTCTGGCCCTGCCCCTGCTCCAGCCCTGCCATGTGCTTCCACCATTTTCCAGCTGCCCACCTGGGAATGGACCGAGACCTTCTGAAACTGTAAGCTAAATCTTTCCTCCCCAAGTTGTGGATGTTGGGTACTGAATCACAGTGACAAAAAAGTAGCTAAGACAGCATCACTGGGGTGGACCAGCAGTTGCCAGGCATGATAAGGAATGGTCAACATTAGAAGACATGTCAAAACAGAAAGAGATAAAAAGGCAATTGGGAGTAAAACACACAGACGACCTGGCACCCTCCAGGTGCACTGTGGACATGGGGAGCCCCAGTGGTGTGCTGGTAGCAGGGGCTAGGTGGTAAGGAGGGGACAAGCCTGAATGGGGACTTCACCGGAGGATTGGTGTACTTGGAGGAGTGACCTCGGGGAGCTCACTGGCCCTCCTCCTGCTGGCTCAGTACGAAGAGGGTAGTCACCCCCCTTCGGCCTGGAAGAGGGCACATGCCACAACCCGGCCATGGACAGCACGAGCAGGGACTGCGAGCTTCCAGAAGTGTGAGCCCGACATTCTGTTGTTCATAACCCACCCAGCCTCGGTGCTATGACTCCCTAAGCGCACACGAGATGGACTAAGAAAATGGGGGAAAGGGATAAAATCTCAAGGAAATAGGAAGACAGCCTGAATCTCATGGATATGAGGCAGTACATCTATGAAAGAGAGATGCCATCCCACAAGGCACAGAAAATGTGATTAAAAGAATACGTACTCAACAGGGCAGTTAAAAGATAGGGTGCTAGAAAGCGGAAAGTAAGAGGGCAAAGGTAGAACATTGCATTAACTGGAACTCAAAAAAAAAAAAAGAAAAGAAAAGAAAAGAAAAGAAATCAGGGAAGACAAGTGGGAGTGAGTTACCAGTGAAAATGTAGGCCCCGCCATGAACCCAGACGTGAAAAGCAGCATGGTGCCTTGTGATGATTCCATGTGGGCACCTTCGAGGGGGTCTTCTGCAGCCAATGGAAGGTCCCTTGGCCTTTCCATGTCTAGGGTGAAGCTCCGAGTCTGAACCCTGGGAGTTGGGGCCTAGAGGGGCCTCTGGTCTTTGTTCACAAACCCCGCCTTTGTCACACACACCCGCACTCCTCCCCCACCCCGCCTCCTGTCCTGAGCCTGCTCTCACCCAGCCCTCGCAGTTCTGTTTGGGCATCTCTGCTTCTGACCTGGCACGCCGAAAACCACACTCATGTGCTTAAAGCCAGGACCAACACTGCTGTGGCCCAGGTGGCCTTACCGCCGAAGAGCAGCAAATCTGAAACGGCCTTTTTATTGAGTTCTTTTTAGTCAGACCACAGTGGCAGGGCAGCAGCACAGGGGACTGTGATCCAGTGTCAGCCTTGGCCTCTGAGTGTCCCCAGGCTGCAGGAACCACGACAGGGACCCAGCAAAGCTCTGTTCTGAGGCTCGACTCCAGGGGAGCCTGGCTTCCCTGCCCAAGTCACCAGGACAGAGCTGGAAGACCCAGATGAAGGCATCCCAAAGGGCTCCCACGGTGGCGTGTCTGTAGCTATGGTGTCAGGGCTTCTCAGCCCCATAGATGCATAGGGTCTTTCTCGACATGATTAAGCCCCATCCCTAACCCTTAGCTGGCATGGCAAGGGACTTCCCTTGCCATGATATCGGAAGGGGCTCCGGGGCTTCCTTCTCCTCCAGCGTCTCTCCACAGATGGGGCACTGCCATCAATTATATTTTAACATTAAGGAGGTCAGAGGGGCTCTATGTGCTTTTGAGGGACACTGGCTTGAGAGCGTGCCAAGGGGTGGGTTTAGTTGGAGAGCAGAGCTGGACAGCACACCAGTGAGTGGAAGGGATTTCTCACCTTCCCAACACGTGACCGGTGCACAGGAAGCTCCCTTCACCCCATGTCTACGTCATTGTCTTGTCTGGACTTGCTCTCCCGGAGCCTCTCATGCAGGTGGGGACAGGATTTCCAAGCCTCCTCTATGAGGACAAATGATTTCTGCTGCTGCTCCTTGGCAGTGGCTTCTTCTAAGTCAGCCTCAATTACCCAGTTCCTGGGTTAATTAAATGACCAACAGTCATGGGAGCTATCTGTCCACAGGCAAGAGTAACAGTGTAGTCCTTTGTCAGCACACAGTGAGAGACAGGTGGGAAGGAAGCCTATTGTCCCCAGCCCAGCAAACACCTGCATGGCCCTGGGCTGGTTGAAAGTGCTTAGATGGCTTCTTGTGTCTTGTGTCAGGAAAAACAGTTCCTTGGCTGGTAGAATTCAACAATGGAAATAATTCTGGGGCTTGCTAGCTTCTCTAGCTGTAAGTCTCTGACAGAGACAATGGGAGGGTGAGGTGTCCTGAGTCCCATAAGGAGGAGTTCCCACAGTCTCCATCCACTGGTGCCTCCAGAACAGCCTGGGTAGGTGGGGATATGAGGCAGCCCGGAAGCCCCAAGGAACTGCACAGGGGATGGCTAGGGACCCATCATCAACCCAGAAATTTGAAAATAGTACTTTACTTTGAATAACAAAGGGAGGGTATCTTTCTACCTGAGGTGCAGGGGCAGGCTTGGAGGTGTGATTGCTGTGGTCTAAGTGGCTGGGGAGGGTGACAACTTGGGGCTGGAGGGAAGCTGGGTTTTCCTTGGGCGGCCTGCTGGGAGCCTTCCATGTGAGAACTTCGGTAAGGGGTTCCAAGCTTCCTTTCTGACCTGGCTCTTCCACCTTGGCACCCTTCTTTTCTGAATGCAGAGTGGTGATGTGGGGGGGGGGGGGTGCCACTCAGTGGTAGGGCCTTTGCCTGGTATGCAGAAGGCCATGGGGGGTTGATCCCAACCACTGCAAAGGATACATACACACACACAAAACACCATGGTGTAGGCCTGTCGTCTTAGCACTCTGAGAGGCTGAGGCAGGAAGATAACAAGTTTGAGCTCACCCTGGGCAGCTTACTGACTTAGTGAGAATCTGTCTCAAATTCAAAATCAAAAATTGGGCAGAGATGTAACTCAGGATAAAAGACCATAGGTTCAGTCCCTGGGACCACGTATGTGTACCAATGCAAATACTACATTCTGAGATCAGCATTGACCCTACTCCATTTGCACATCAGATAATTAAGTCAAACGAGCACAAAACATCAGAGGCTTAAGGAAGTGTTCAGGTATCAAGACTAGCCCCGAGCCACCACGCTGTTACGAGCATTGAGCATGGAGCAAAAACATCAGTCCTAGTCGTTGGAAACGAGGTTCCAGGGAGGTCCCAAGAAGACTGTCCGACTTCGGGGCAGGTGCCCAAGAGCTCTGCCCCCATTTAGCAGAGCTTGAAGGACCTTGGGTAGCAGGTCCCCAGCTCTCTTGGTTGGCAGCAGTGGGGCTCAGGAGGACGCACAGGCACGTGAGGGCAAGTGTTTTATGACTCCCAGAGCTGTCTCTGCTCAGCGCCTTCATCTGTTTGCCTGTCACAATATTCATGAATGGGTGAGATGCAAAGATATGTGTGTGGATTTGCATGCAAATTGCTTTCCCTTTGAATGTAGATGGCACCTGGGGCCTCATTAGTGAGCTCATCAGCCCGCTGCTGCTGCTGCTGCCACGTGGGGTGGGGTGAAGCTGGCCTGGTTTGCAGGTGGCCCTGGGCCCACATGAAGCCTGCCCCTGCAGAGCCTAGGGGAGGATAGGCTGTGGAGTTAGGGCTCCCCTTCCCTGGGGTTTTCTCTGAGCCAAGCCTGCACCTCAAGGAATAATATGGCACAGCAGTCAAGGTGGTCCCAATGCTGAGGGAAAAGGGCAGCAGAAAGAAAGCACCCGAGCTGGCTGGGCATGGCAGGTGGGCATGTCTGTGACTGGGAGGATGAGGCAGGAGATTGTAAGTATGAGCCCAGCCCAGGCAACTTTGCCACTTAACCAGACCTTGTCTTTAAAATTTTAGAACTAGAAGATTGACATAAGTCCCAGGCCAGCCTGGGCTCCATAGTGAGTTCAGGAACAGCCTGGGCTACAGAGTGAAACCCTGTCTCAATAAATAAATAAACAAATAAATAGTGAAATAAAAAGGACTGGGGATGTGCAAATGCCCTGGATTTAGACCCAGGGATAAAAAGAAAGAAAGATGAAAAAAAGAGACAGACAGACAGACAGACAGACAGACAGAAAGAAAGAAAGAAAAAAGAAAGAAAGGAGAAAGAAATCTTCAGCTCACTGTCAAAGCTTCTCTGCAAATCAGAACTTGGCTTCCACTGTTTCTGCCAGTTTACCCCAAGTGGCCCCTCTTTGCCACTTGATGCCCAGCCCACAGGAGCCAACTGGAGCTTGAATGGGTTTCCAGCTCAGGTCTTCTCTACCGGAGCCTCGAGCATCTCAGCTTCACCTGCGTCTACCAGGGTTCACAGGAACCGCTGCCACCTGCAGGGGCATTGTTACCGGTCGGAATTAGGAGACCACCAAATGCCAATGGGGCAAGGTAAGATTTTATCATTATTATTATTATGGCCGAGATGTTCATATAGTGAAGGCTGAGCCTCTGGCTTCCTAGGCCTGGGTGAGACCACCCACATCATTCTGAGTTTCTGATTTTTTCTTTCTTTCTTTTTTTTTTTTTTTTTGAGACAGGATCTCACTCTGTAGCCCAGGCTGGTCCTGAACTTACTATGGAGTCCAGGCTGTCCTTGGACTCATAGCAATCCTTCTGTCTCAGCCTCCCGAGTGCTGGGATTACAAGCGTGTGCCACCACTCCTGGCTTTATGTGGTGCTGGGGAATTGAACTCGGGTACTTAGCACTTGACCTAGTGCTTGCTAGGCAAGCGCTTTAAACTCTGAGCCATTCCTCCAGCCCCCAGAGTTTCTAATGTGGAATAAAACTACTTTTCTCTGAGACGCTGTGTGAGGGTCTGAAGCCTAACAGCTTCCTGTTGGCTCAGTTGCCAGAAGACTCCACCTGTACTGGTCATCTTTCCCATTTCTGAACACAGCACCTAACAGATACAGCTTGAAGGAAGACAGGTTTAATTGGCTCACAGTTTCAGGGGATGCAGTGCATGGTTGGCCAGCTCCACGGCAGGAACATTACAGCAGAAGGGCACGGTGGAGCAGTGTCTCTTAGCTCCTGGTGGCCAGGATGCAGAGAAGGGGAACAGTGACAGGAGGCTGAGCAGGGTGGGGAGACAGGAGGGGGCCAGTGACCAGATGTAGCACCCAAAGCCACACCTAGGGGCTGTTCTACTAACCCCCAAGTCCCGTGCAGTTGACATGCCAGGATTAGCGGTCATGTAGGAGGACACAAGAAAAGCGAGCCTTCCTGCAAGTCCTACCAGGTACAGATACTCCTTCCCAAAGCGTCTGCCTGGCTGGAGGTGTAGACGAGGAGACCAAGCCTTCAGGGGTGGCCTCACTTGCCCAGGTGCCGCTATCCCCACCTGCCAGAGCTGGGTCTGGGCTCCAACCCACAGAGTCCTCACCCAGGGTTCCCCTCCAGGAAGAGCAGGAGAACCCGAATGAGAAGAGAGCTTTCCCTCTGTACAAATGTAGCGATCAGATGGTCTGGAAAGAAGACTTCGTCCAGCCAAGTGGCCCTGATGCCCAGGGCAGGAGGAGGTCCCTGGTGAAGGTGGTGAAACAGCCAGAGAGGACATCTTGGGTGCCTGGTGGTGGATGGTCCAGGAGGTCCCAGAGAGCGTATGAGAGTTAATCTCAACAGTGGGGAGATTTTCACGGATGTTTGGAAATGTTTGCATATCGGCTTCCTGCCAGACTTAATAACTTCCTCATACAACCTCCCTCTGGGTCCCCCAGAGCCTTGTCAAGGTCTTTATCAACACCCTGCTGTCTGGTCTGTGACACCAGGTGCCTGTGACCCACTCGCCCAGATGCCACCCCACTGTACACGTGTCCCATGGGGCAGGACCCATATAAGCAAGTGTGCCAGAAGCACCCAGAGCCAACAGGAGGCAGGGGAGTGCCTTTACCCCGCACTCCCCACCCACAGAGTCTGCCACTGTACCCCTTTTGGTCCCTGGGGAGCAAGTTGGGTCTGGAGGGGGATTCCCCAGACCTTGCATTCAACTTGAAACAGACCCAGGCTATGCATGCGCCTCACGGCTGCCCTTCTTCTCAATGAAGTTAGAGAGAGAGAGAGAGAGAGAGAGAGAGAGAGAGAGAGAGAGAGAGAAAGAGAGAGAGAGAGAGAATCATTATCCCCACTGGCCCCTGATCTTCCAGGGGCCCGGGTTCATACCAGCCTGATACTAGCCCCTCTGATCTTATCTTAGCATGAGGTGTCCCCCACCTCCGACTGCTAAGTTCTGGGGTGAAATCAGACACTTCCTTATTCTCAACCATGGTTAGTGGTTCAATTATGCATGTCTTGGTTATCACAGTGAACGTGGGTTACCTGGAGATCTGGCTAACCTGCGGGTTCCCGCTCAGTAGCTCTGGGGCACAGCCAGCACTATGAAACTTCTGACAAATCCCCGAGCAACGTCTGTGTCACTGGAGGCCCAGCCCCCTTGGGAAGTCAGGCTGCCACCCATCTCCAGGAGACTGAGCCATGGAGTGTGGCACACAGCCTTGCTGCATGAGGACACAGTCATAGACCTCTCCGTGCCAGCCGTACAGATGGGTCATCACCCTTGTTTCCGAGACCCGGGCCCTTCAGTCACGTTTCCTACCCATATTCAATTTTAGTGGCTGAGATTTGGAGCTTATCAGTGATTGCCACCAGACAAACTGGTGAAGTCCCTCGACCACAGTGGCCCTGCTGGAAAGCACCCAGCAACTCCTTTGAGTCCCTGTGCTTTGAGTGAACTGAATCGGCTGGTTTGGCTTCGTGGGAAAATCCCGGGCTGTGCTAAGCTCAAACTTCCTCAATCACAGCGAGGTATTTGAAAAGCACAGGCTGCTGTCTCTTTTCAAAAGCACTGCCACCTTGTGACTTTGCCAGTGGGGAGAAGGTGCAGAATTGCTGCCCAGGAGGCTGTGAACAGCCCAGGGAGTGCAGAATGATGTAATGGCTGTAATAAAGTTCATGTGCCCTTCGTGAGCATCTGATTCACGTGTGGAACACGCAACACGAGTTCTCGCTGCTCAGAAGGAGACCCGGAGAGATACGTGGAACACGGGCTGTGTGGGCAGAGGGGCCCGTCCAGGCCAGGGAGGCGGAGCCCCATCCAGGAAGGAGCTGGAAGAGGCGCTGGCTCTCTCTGACCGTGCACTTCAGTTCTGTTCTCTCCGTGGATTTTGTGTGGATGTTGCTGCAAAGTTCGAGAATCCTGAGCTGTCACATGCCCCACAGACGCAAGCGACCGGCTTTCTCACCATAGTTGCCCCCCAGGAGACCTCCGTTGTCACCAGCCATCGCTTCTGCCCTGTGCAGAGGCCCTGCATGGCAAGTTTAGAGAACATGGGCCTTCCTGAAGACAACCTGTGGGGACCATGATCTGGAGGAACAGGAAGCAGAGTCCCTGTGGCTTCTCTGAGACTCGGTATCTTCTCCTCCCAAAAAAGCCATCAAGTACACTAGGACGTTCTCACCTTGTCACAGAGACCCCCCAGCCCCACAGCAAGAAGGATGTCTACTTGGGGCAGGGTGTACATCTTCTCTATGAATATAAATCAAGTCTACGGGTTCCATTTTTGGCTTTGAGTAGTGCGCTGGGCCACTCTAGGATGGAGCACTGTGACAACTTGGCTCACTGGACCTGTCACTGTTCTCTTGACCTCACCCTCCTTGGCCACCCGCCCCCCTCCCCCGCCCTTCCTGAGGAAGTAGGGGCTACTTAGCCCCCTGGTGGAGCAGTGTAAAGTCAACCAAAGCTCTCCTAATTCGTGTCCTCCTCATCTGGGTGACAAGCCAGACAGGAACAAACACTTGGTAGGAAATGCTGCAGTTAACTGTGACTAATAAAGTGGTCAGTCCACGATTGATGGAGTAAGAGCTGAGTAGCAGGGCCGTTGCTGATTCAGGATCCAGGCCACTGGGTGTGTCTAGCAGGACTGGAGGGCTTAAAAGAGAGAGTGGGGGGGACCCCGACCAGAAGGGATTCCATTGTGAACCTGCTGTACATACTCTTACCTGCCAAAGGTGAGGGCAGGAGCTGTGTGCCCATGCTGTGGGCTGGGTAGACTGTGTTCAAGGCCCTGGGATGGATGTGGGCTACAGGCTCAGGTCAGGAGGGCAAGGCGTTAGGAGCTGTTCTGTAGTGTGTGCTAGTTGCAGAATTCTGTGTTCTCTCTGGATAGAGGAGGGGAAATGAGAAACAATGGGCTGGAAGGAAGGTCTGGGGACATTTCTGTGCCATCTGCTCTGTGGGCGCCCATGGGAGCCCAGCTCCTCACTGCGGAGAAGCAGGCTGCTGTGTCCAGCTGTGACTTTTAATATGGACGTGTCCGCCTCATTGCAGATTGTACGACACACTCCTGGGTGAGCCTGCGTGGGTGTGGCCTTAGGTGCTAAATGGATTTACTTCAAGGAGTGGTGTGTGTGATGGTGGGGCTGTCAGGCCTGAATCTGAGGGGCAGGACTGCTGCTGGGGTTGTCCCTAGGGCCTGTCAGCTGATCCTTCAACTGATTTGGATGAGGCCCACCCATGTAATTGAGGAAAATCCCCTTCACTCAAAGTCAGCTAGCTGTTGATGTAACCGTATCTACAAAATGGCTACACAGCAACGCCTAGACTACTAGTGTCTGTGGAAATAACTGATACCATGGCACAGCCAAGTTGACACGTGAAACTGAATCCTCTCAACAATTGATAGACACAGGCACAGAAATTCAGTGCTGGCACAGGAGGTGTGGGCAGTGCCCATCCACGGATCAGCCAGCTTGAGCCAGTTCATGTATGTAGGATGCACGTCGCTTCTGGTCCATGTGGCACACTCAACGAGGCGGATCCCACACTGAGCCAGAAAATAAGTGCTGGTGGATTTCTGAAGGCTGAGCCACGGCCTAACTGGGCCATGACCCTGGTGTGTTAATAGTCTAGTCCAGGTTTCCTGTGTGCAAATGAAATCACAACAAACTCTTCATGACTGGGGTGGGGTCATGGGGGTTTGTGGGATTCACAGAGCTAATTTATGGAAGAATCTGCAAGCTTGGCCTGGTAATGCAAGCCTACAATCCCAACATTCTGGGAGGCTGAGACAGGAGGATTCTAAGTTTGATTGAGTCCAGCCTGGGCAACTTAGCAACTTGGTGAGACCCTATCTCAAAATGAAAAATCAAAAATGGGCTGGGGATATAGTTCAGTGGGAAAGCCCTGGGCTCAATTCCCAGTGCCATCACACATACACAGAAAAATAAAAGATAAAAGGAAAAAAAAAAAAAAAAAAGAAAGACCAGAAACAGAGAGTCGAATTGGTGTCCCATAAATCACAGCCATGTCAATGCCAATGAGGATGATGGAGAAGAGGCGGAAGTGAGGGGAGAAGCAGAGGCAGAGGAAGTGGGGAGGACAACAGCAGGAGGTGTGGGGACTCGCCGGGGACAGGGGCTCAGTGGCAGCCAGCAGGTGACCCGTGTGTTTGGCAAACACAGATGATGGTGTTGTGGTTTGGATCTGGAGTGTCCTGACAAGCCCTCACATGTTTGGATGTTGTGGGTTCTCTGTGAGTGCCATGTATGGTGAGGCCTGGCCACGAGAGGTGGAGCATGGAGGGTGTGGTGGGTCTGGTCACCGAGGGTGTGGCCTGGAAGGATATCGCTTGCCTGGCTCCTCCCCGAGTCCTGATCCTTCCTTTGTGATACTGGAAGCAACTGTTTTCCATCAGATCCTGGCTTAGTTGCTTTTTGTTGTTGTGACTCAATACCCGGCAAATTTAGGGGAGGAAAGGCTTATTTTAGCTCACAGTTTCAGAAGGTCACAGTCCATTCAGGGGAGCCTGGCAGCAATGGAAGTACATGGCAGAGACAGAGGTGAAGGCAGCCTCTCACATCACACACAGGCTGCCACAGCTCAGCAAGTCCAATACCCTCTAGTCTGAGAGGAAGGTAGCAGCAAATATTTAATTCCTGGTCCCATCCGAGTGACCATATCTTCTGGATCCAGGTGTGGAAGGTGTGATAAGCCCCCTTACACACCCAGAATCCAATCTACTTGCTGGCAATCCATTCCTCCAGACCAGGCTGGGATCTCCCAACAGCACATGGTTCCATAGACAATCTATAACATCCAAGTACATGAGACGTTGGAGGGACATTCCAGATCCAAATCACAATGGACCCCTCCTGCCATTGTCAACTGCCCAGGAATAGACTGAGACCTTCAGAAACTGTAAGCTAAAATAAACCTCTTCTGCCTTAAGTTATATAGTTATACACCTGTGGCATTGCATCTCAGCAACAAGAAAGTGATTAGCACAGGCAGGCTCCTCCCATCCAGGAAGAGTGCACACTTACCAGGTGGGCTCCTCCCACCCAGGAGGAACACATCCTGAGTAAGTCACCCCTCTGAATGAGTGACAGGAAGAAAATGACAAGACATCTGGGAGATGCAGGAGACACAGCCCAGGCTGGGACCAGAAGGCTCCAGACACAGGGCTCTAGTGTGTGTGATGGCTCTGTGATATCTGAGGGAGCCGCAAAGCTGCAGGTGGAGGAGGGGGTGGTAAACAGCACCTCGAGCTGAGCTAGCCCGCTCTCAGCAAGTCACAGACGGCATCTTCTGAAGGTTCAGACACAAAGCTCCCACTGACTGTCCTCAGCAAGTGTTCAGAACTACCCTGCAGCTCGGCTCATTCAGCAACTGATTTGATTGTTATTGATTGATTGACTGATTGTCCAATGAGAAGTCAAGGATTCCATAGGGAAGAGTGGCTTTGCACGTGCGTGCATGCATG
Source organism: Ctenodactylus gundi (assembly GCA_004027205.1). Classification (NCBI taxonomy): domain Eukaryota; kingdom Metazoa; phylum Chordata; class Mammalia; order Rodentia; family Ctenodactylidae; genus Ctenodactylus; species Ctenodactylus gundi. The sequence goes on along the minus strand of PVKB01005067.1, from coordinate 68,985 downwards.
CGCACGCACGTGCACACACACACTTTTGCTGGAGACTTGATAATTGAATGCTCATGCTGGCATCCCCAAGTGAGAACATCTGTTTCACATCTGCTGCAAGTTCAGAGTCTGCAACAAATGCATCCCCTAGGGGGCGGGGCCCGACATGCAGACATTGTGTTCCCTGCCCTCGTAGGCAGCACAGAAAAGGGAAGAGTGGCTCCTTACCTCTTTTGGGTGACGTTGGAAGTATTGTGTGGATACACACACACGCACGCACGTACACACATGACACAGGAGAGATACACTTGGTTTTGAAAATAGAGCATATGCAGACACGAAAATATAGATGAAGTGCAGAGGTCATCTGGGTAAAAAGTAATCGCAAGGTGGCTTTTGTGGGAATGTATTACACACCAGGTACCCCAACAAAGGTCACAGGTGATGTTAGCTCATACCTGAAGCTCGAAAAAAAACTTTGACTGTGACAGGAACATCAACCTGGCAAGAAGAAAGTGCTTGCAATCAGAGCCTATTAGAGAGTTTCTGTTGTTTATTTACTTACATTTAAAAAAACGTAAACCAAGTTTATTTTTCTTTCTAAGTAGTGTTCTTAAAGCACTGCCGCTTGGCAAACAATGTAAATTAGTATATGTCGTCTCAGAAGCCAGAGTTTTGTTTTGTTTTGTTTTTGGAGTTGTTAAAAAGACGCAGCCTGTTCTAACAGGATACATATTTTGAACCATTTTCCTTTGAGTTATTGAAGGCTCACAAGTGAGCAAAACTCCTCATTGAGGAAAACCGGAAGCTGTGGTCCACATGTGATATTTATTTATTTATTTACTGATTTGAAAGTTTCAGGAGAATGAGAACATAGCACATAAGACTACTATGAGGTGGGTGAGGTGGGTCCTACCTATAGTCCCATGTTTTCGGGGGGCTGAAACAGGGGAAGCCCTTCAGCCTAGGAGTTCTAGACCAGCCTAGGCTACACAGCCAGGCCTCATCTTACCACCATCAGTAAGCAAACTACTATGGGGAGCTTAATTCTCTTCTAAAAGGCAGCGTGTGATGGTAAAGACCCAGCGAGAAAATGCTGAGAAAGGTAAACCAAGGGCTGACTAGTAATTTTTGGAAATGGTTTTCAAAATATGCAGAGAGTTGGAGGTATTACTCAATGGTTAGAGTGCTTGCCTACCTGCAAGGGCCCTGGGTCTGATCTCCAAGCACCACATAAAAATTGCTTGAGCATTATATGCACATGTCTGTAATCCCAGCACGGGAGAGACTGAGACAGGAGGGCTGTTGTGAGTTCAGTAGAGGTCCCTGTGTATATGCAAAGTGGGGTCAAAATGACCAGGAGTGTGTGGTGCCCACCTGTTCAGAAATTCATCCCCTGTAGGGAGTAGGAAGTGCTGGCAAGCAGGAGTTAATAAGGTGGGCTCATTTTTGTGGCTGACACTCTAAACCTACTGCAGTTGCTTGACCCACCAGTCTTTTGACAGTGATGTTATTCTAAGCACAGGAAATAAGAAAGATCTAACCACAAAGGCCAGAAATCAAAGACTCTAGCATTGATTTGTGACTAAATTTCTTGTCCCCTTATATAACTCTTTGCACTTTTGCAAGTTTCCTTTTGGTTCTCGGGAGGAGAAACTATATTAAAGGACTCCTCAGTTCCCTTTCTGTTAGTCTTTGTGTAAGGTTTCATGAAGAAGATTGTTTTAGGAGATTAGTGTGAGGGTTCAGATCCACAATGTCCCCCCAGAAGTCCCTCGTGTGTGGACGTTGATGGGCTCAGGGACATTGTCCTCAGCGGGGATCCATCCAGTGGTGAGCTCATGGCTGAGTGGGCTGGTAGGAGGTGGGCTTGCTGGAGGTGGGTCACTAGGGGCTTGCCTGGAAGGATGCATCCTTGTCCCCAGCTCCCCACTTCTCTTTTGGCTTCCTGGCTGCCACGGGCGTTCTTCCACACCTTTCCACTACGTTTCTGCCTCAGAGCCAGCCAAACATGGACTGCAGTGACTGAAACCATGAGCCAAGTGAGCTCCTCCTCCCTGAAGTTGTGGGTGTTGGGTACCATGACCCTGGGATGAGAAGGGGACTGACAATTTGAATGAATGCAAAGTGGCTAACCATATGCCAGACACAGCAGGAGGCCACTGAATTAATCAAGGGACACAAGGTCTTGGGGACCTGGATTGGAGCACCTCCTCCACGGAGGAGTCACAGGCCTGGGAGTCACTGGCTCACAGGGTATTTGATTTCTTCCCTGAAGCCTGTCCTCTTGTGTGTGGGCCTGGCTTCAGCACTCAGGAGTGTGCACAGCCCCTTGAAAAGTGCAAGGCTCTGTGCGAGGAGCCTAGGAGGGGCCCAGGAGCCTAGGAGGGGCCCGTAGCCATCAGCTCTGGGCCCACGTCCCTCAGAGCTAGGCAGAGGGAGACCTGCTACTGCTCTGTCCCTGGCTCCACACGGCTCCTTCATGAAGGTCCACTGGACCCCAGAACCCATACTTCTGTTTGCTTCACCTACTTCTCTCTTCTCTGTGATAGACTTTCATTATCTTTGATGCCTTGTTCCACATTTGTTGGTCACGTATCAATTCCTAGGGGAGGGGCAGGGAGGTGATGACACTCCGGTCTCCAGGTATGTGTCACCTATGCTCAGGGAAAGTGTGTATCCTGGCATGAGGTTTTGTAAATGCTGTATCAGGAAGCTGAGTGTGATGACACAAGCCTGTAATCCCAGCATCCAGGAGGATTGCTGTAATTCAAGGCCAGACTGGGCTACATAGTGAATTCAGGATTAGCCTAGACTACAGAGTGAGGTTCTGTCTCATTCATAGATAGATAGCTAGACAGAGAGACAGACAGACAGACATTGTCAGGAGGATACAGGCTACAAGGCTGTGCTTCCTGTGCTTCCTTGAGTATTTGGAAAGCAAGCATTGACTCATGAAACCCACCATTATTTGCTTAAGGAGTCTGCCCTTGTCAGCAGGGAGGCCATGGGCCCTGCAGGCGGCGCCCTCAGTGGGTCAGGACATGTGCCGACTCCATGAAACGTGACTGACCAAGGCCCCTATCCCCCTTGAACTTCACATGTGCTTACGTGCAGATGATGACAAGAGCCCAGGCTGCAGAGTCACCGCAGAGCTCCAGTGCGGTGAAGTGTCCGATAATGTTTTGCAAAATTTTGTGTTTCACATCTGCTGTGACCAAGCACAACACCCCTGCCATGCGAGGTACATCTCTTCCTTGAAGCCACAGCTCCCTGGGGACAACAAACGGTCGCTTCTCATTCGAGGACAATTCTCAACATACTTGACAACAGCCAACATAGCATTTACTGAGAAGACCCACACCAGCCTCAGTTCTGCAGATGTTGGTTCCAACTGGCTAGGACCCCAGCCAGCTGGAGTCCACACCAGCCTGCCTGTTGTTGCCTAGGTCTCTGTGAAGCTGCAGTTGAGTTGTGAGCTTGGGTGCTCAGTACGTGGACATACGACACTTTTGCTTTCTGAAACTTTATACACAGCATTTTTACAGGAACTTCCAATGTAAAATAATCTCTCTCTCTCCCTCTCTCTCTCTCTCTCTTCATTCTTTCCCCCCAAATTTTCTTAGGGGCATGCGATCCACCCCTGCCCTACTTGATTCTCCAGTAAATTTTTTTTTTCGAGGCTCGGTCCCAGGTTCTTGTCCCTGAATACCTGAAGCCTGTTTTCTTCTACCTGAGTTACAGATTCATTAACCCAGACTTTTTGAAAATGTTATTATTAGAACTTTAATCACCCATGTCCTCCTTTTAAAGTTCTTTCTAAAATTACTTTCTGGCAATAATAATTATGTCAATCAGGGGCCAGCCAAAGATAGCTGTGGCCCCAGGGCCAAATCAAGACGGGAATTTCCAGCCACATCTATGACTTGTCTCCAAACAGTTGTGCTAAATTTCCCCACCTCCACCCCTGTCTCCATCCCTCAGTGAGTGGCGATCGAAGGACCAGGGCAGGATGGGGTCACTTGGTCTGTGTTGTTTCCTACTGTGACCAATCCCTGAATTGGCATCTTGGAGGAGTGCAAGGCCACATGTGAGGGAGGAAGTCAACTGGGTGTGTGGCAGGGGCAGAAGCCAGGATGGGTGGTGGGTGGCGGTAAGGCAGGTGCCAATGTTAGCATCCGTCTTAGTTACTGCTTTGGTGCTGAGACACAACACCTGATGCCCACAAGTTAAGGGAGGAAAGGTTTATTTCAGCTCACAGTTTCAGGAAGTCCCAGTCCATTCATGGGTGGCTGGCAAGGGGGGAGGGCCTTAGTGAAGGTCTAGCTGCAGAAAATCTGTTCGTCCCATGGCAGGCAGGAAGCTGAGTCAAAGAGGAAGAATAGAGCTAGTATTTACACTTCCAGGTCATGTCCTGGTGCTCTGTCCCTTCCGGGTCAAGCCCCAGGGATCCTCCCTAGGGATTGCTGCCTTCCGAGCAGGCCCACCCCTTAACAGCACAGGAAATCAATGGATTAACTCTTCTATGGTTTGAATCTTGAGTGTTCCTCAAAGCTTCATGTATTTGAAACTGTCATTGGGAAGTAGGGTTTGGCTGGAAGAGGGGCCGCTGCTTGTAGTTTGACCTGGAAAGACTACGTCAACTTGTTATAATTGTGTGGCCAAGGGCAGAGCTTTTCAGGTGTGTGTGGTTGCCTTGTGGGTGAGGAGGTGAGGCAGGGGCACCCACCTTGATTGTGGGAGGCCCAACTGGTAGCTGGAACTAAGGAAGAAGAAACATTGTTACAGCATCTTCCTGGGAAAGCTCTGGTCTTGCCGGAGTCTCCAGACATTGGTTTACGCTGTTCACTTGGCTCCTGTCTGCAATGAAGCCAGCAGCTCTCCAGCCTCTGCCATGGGCTTCCACCGTTGCCAGCTGGCTGCCCTTGAACGGACTGCATGAGTCCTTCTGAAACAGTGGGTTGAGTAAGTCTTTCCTCCCTCAAGTTATGGATGTTAGGTATTTTGTCATTGCAACAGGAAAGTAATTGAGGTCCATCTCCATGACTGAATCACCTCCCAAATAGGAGGCCTTTGGGGGATATTCACCATCCAAACTGTAACAGCACCAGCACAGAAGCTCCTGGCTTCCTGACAGCCTCGGTGGCATGACTCTGATCTGGACATGATCTCAGCTGTTTCTCATGTGGCCTTAGAGAGCTCAGACCAATACACTAGGCTCACTAATGAAGCCCCAGTGAATAGATCCTGCAGTAATAGCGCCTCTTTGCCAGTCTTCACAGCTTCCCTCCACTGGCTGGAGTCCTGTGACTGTACCAAGTGCCTGCCCCTACCCAGGGGCTGAGGTCACCATCACCACTGTCCCAGCATCGAATGGCCCCACTCTCATCAGTTCTGGTTGACATGAAGTTAACTCGATTGTCTCTTTCTGCCTGAATTCCTCTATTCACTCAACAAACGTGGGGTACTGACAGTGCTCTCACTGCTGTGTTGGATATTAGGGGATGGGGTCTTTTCTTGGGGATCAGGAGCCAAGTGAGGGAAACCTGAACCAGAAGTCACACTTGAGGAGAGAGGACACAGCACAACTCAGAGTCTGTGGCCGTTGAAAAGATTATGTCAACTTGAGGCAATCAGGAACCACACCTGGATTAGGGTTTGGGAACCACGCCTTGATTGGGAATTGAGAACAAGCCTGGATTAGTGTGAGTGACTTGTGGGCCAGCGAATGAGGGAAGAGCACCCACCCGGATGTGGGAGGGCCAACTGGAACTCCAGCGGTAGGAAAGGAAGGAAGAAGGAAGATTGTTAACAGCTTCTTCCTGTGAGAAAGCTCTCGCCTTCACAATTGTCTACAGACGCCAACTTGCTACACACGGCAGATCTTCATCACAGATTCGCTCCAGTCTCGCCTGAGGCCTGTCTGCCCCTTTGTTTCCGCTCTTCAGTTGCGGATCTTCAGGTTCGGTCTTCGCCATTGTTCTTTGAACAACTGAGATCTGCAGCCGACTCTCACCTCACCGGCTGTCCTGCAGTCCCGGATGGGAGATCTGCTTCACGGGTGAGCAGCCATCTTGGGCTATCTCTGTCCTCAGATTTGTAAGTTTTACTAATCTTTTTGTGATAAAATCTGTAAATTCTGCCTTTGAAAGAACCCAAACTAAAACAGAGACGAAAGGAGGGGCGGATGCTGGGGTGGGGCTGGGTGCCGAGAGCTGTTCAGATGTGTTCATGGACCTAAGGGACTGTGGAAGGAAGAGCCAGGGAGTGAGGTGTATGCTGGGCTTTGTGCAGCTCCTTGGGGCAGTAGCCTGAGCAGAGCCTTGCCTGTGGCCTATGGAAACGTCCAACAGGAGTTTTTTCTTTCTTTCTCTCTCCCCTGAAGCAGTGGGAATTGAACGCAGGGCTCTTACCTTGAATTACACCCTCAGCCTCTTTATTTTGATTCTGAATTGCTTAGTTGCCTGGGCTGGCTCAAACTTGTGATCCTTCTGCTTCAGCCTTCCAGGGTCCTAGGATGATGGGCCCAGGCTACCAGGATTTCTAAGTGGCCGGCACTAGACTGGGGGCTGGGAGTTGCATAAGGAAGAACATGTCCTCCTCTGAGGACTGTCACTGGCTGCCTGGGCTTCTGGCTTTTCGTAATGATGAAAAGTGAAAGTGAATGTCAAGGTCATAGGACAAAGCTTGAAGGGCCTCCAACTTGAGGCGAGGGCAAAGGTCAGGCCTGCCCTTCCCAGAGGAGAGGAATTAAAATGGGAAGGACCCAGCTTGAGCACTGGACAGGACACTGTCTCAGCCACTTACTTGTAGCCAGCACAGAATACCTGACTTTCATGATTTAAGGGAGGAAAAGTTTAGTTTAGCTCACAGTTTCAGAAAGTCTCAGTCCACTCATGGGTGGCTGACAATTTTGGCAGGCAGGGCCTGGTAGAGAAAAGCTGCTCACGACATTGCAGGAGGAAGAATCAGGGGCCTCCAGAAGCAGCTGAGGCAGGAGTGTATATCCTTCCAGGCCATGTGCCCAGTAAGATATCACATGCCCGTGATGTGCCACGTACCTGTGATCCACCACACAACTGTAACCCACCCCCTGACCAGGTCCCTCCTCCCAACAGCACGTGAAATCCTTAACATCCACACACACAAGGCTTTCGAAGGATATTCCAGATCCAGGCCATAATAGACATTCTCTGAGGATGGGTAGGAGCACCCACCCCCGCAGGGGCTGGAGGCACCCATGAGGACCTCCCAGCATCCCCTGCAGCCCAGGTCTCCTTTCCCGCGGCATCCCACACCTGGCCTCACTTGGTGTCTCTGATCTCTGGGCACAGTCTCCTTCCCCAAGTTCCCAGCAGGTATGCTTGGGGTGTTTCTGTTTTCTGTTTTTGGCTTTGCAGTGCAAGGGATGGAGCCCAGCACTTTCCCACAAAGCTATGTCCCCAGCCTGTTTTTTGATTTTGGGACAGGGTCACCTAAGTTGCTGAGTTGCCCCGGCTGGGCTTAAACTTGGGATCCTCCAGCTTTGGCCTCTCCAAGGGCTGGGATGATGGGCCTGGGCCATGGGGCCCGGCTACTTTTCTGGATCTATTACTGAAAGTATGATTTTTGGTATGTCTCTTGAGCTCCACCTTTAATTTGCTTGCCTGTAGTAGGGCTTCCAGAGCTACTGCCAGGTGCTGTTTTATTGAAGAAAAATGTATTCCCTATGTGTATGTGCTGAGAATAGACAGAACAGATGGATTTAGGAGGAGCAAGTGGCATCAGGAGTCAGGAGACCATCCCCAGAGCAGCCACGGAGCCCTGAGCCATGAGGTGGTCCATGCAAGCAAATGCATTAGACTAGGGCAGGTGGTTTTTACTGGGGCAGCGGGCAAGTGTGATATATCTTTTATGTTCATATTAGGGCTGAATTCAGATAAGCTACAACTTAAGTGCTCAGCTGGCCTCAGGTGGCTGGTGCCTCTTATGGTGGACAGCAGTGAACTTGGGACACATGGCCAGGTTGCGTCGAAACCACCAAAGCATGGTGGGAAAGGGAGACCCTGTGGTGTCACCCCAGCCTCCTGAGTGGGGTCTCCAGTTGATCTGCACTTGTACAGTTGAAAGAGAATTGGTCCAGTAACAGGTGGGCTGCCTAGGCACCAGAGCCAGGGAGAGCATTGCGGAGAGCATAGTGGGTGGGATCACAGCACACGGTAAAAACACATGGCTATGAATTCCCCCCTAAATCCTCCCCCTCCTCTCTTTGAAAACATCCCTTCATTCTAGCTGCTTTCCAAAGCAGTTCTGAAAATCCATGAACCTGCAGCCTCCATGACTCTTAATCAGTTCAAACTATTGACCTTGCATCGTCATTTTGATTTGGAGGAAGAGCCATGCTATGGTTTGGATCTGGAGCGCCCCCAAACCTCATGGATATAGTGGGATGACTGTAGAACAGTGCGGTATTGGGAGTTAGGGCTTGGCTGGAAGGGCAGATGCCCAGGGTTTGATCTAGAGGGATTGTGTCTTTTGTTAGGGTGCTGGGCACCCAGGGTAGAACTTTCAGATGTGTATTGTTCACTAATGGGCCAGTATGGAGAGTCCGGCTGGAAGCTGGAGCTAAGTAAAGGAGGGAAGAAGAAACATTGTTGTAGCTTCTTCCTGGGAAAGCTTAGCTTTGGCCCGAGTTTCCAGACTGCGTTTCTGGCAGTTGTGTGACTTTAGGAGTCCCAGGCCAAGGTGCTGGTTTGGTGGTGGTCTACCTCCAGGATGTTGTGGGCTCCGGCTTTTCCCTGTGGCCTAGTATAGGATAAAACATCAGGGGCCTCCTAGGCCCCTTTCTAAGGGCACAAGTCACATCAGGAGTGCTGTGTCCTCGCCATCCCCTGAAGAGCCCGTGCCTGACCCACTGCCACGATCCTCCGCGTCTCCACACGGGTGCTGGAGGAGCTGCGGTGCCTCTGCACTTGCCCAGGCTCAGCTGGCACTTGTCTAGCTAGTCTTGCGCCGTGAAGTCACCCTAGGATCTATGCCCCCAGGGGAGGCTTAAGTTGCAAGTGGTAAAACCTACAGGGAATGTCGACATTGAAAAAAAAAAAAAAAACAGAGAATTTACTACCTTAAAGGACCTATTGCCAAGAATGACTGGGTGGGGGCTCAAGGCGCAGCCCCATGGCTGGTGCACTTTCCTACCAAGCACAAGGCCCTGAGTTCAGTTCTGTAGATGGAATTATTATTCCAGCACTTGGGATGGTGAAGGCACAGCCCTCATGATGGGACCTGTGCCTGTCGGAAGGGGCCTAGAAAGCTTCTGACACTTTTTTCTACACTAGGCCACAGGGTAAAGCCTGAGGCCACCGCAGCCTGGGAGGTAGCACTCGAGCAAACCTGCACCTTGGCCTGGGACTTCTAAGGTCACACAGCTGTGAGAGATAAAGTTCTTCTGTTTATGTGGTTTTGTGATAGCAGCCCAAATACCCAAATAGAGTAGGATGATATGTTTAAGAAAATAGGGATGTGTAGTTCAACTGTTAAAGTACTTACCCGGCAAGCACAAGCCCCTGGGTTTGATTCCCTAGCACCACGTAAGCCAGGCGTGGTGGTGCATACCTGTAATCCCTCAGGGGGCTGAGGCAGGAAATTGCTCTGAGGTCCAGGCCAACCTCGGCTACATAGTGAGTTCAGAACCAGCCTGGACTACAGAGCGAGACCCTGTCTCAAAATAGTAATAATAATAAAATAAGAAGCAGAGAAAATGCTTAGCCTGGCCTAGAGACTCAGGCCTGTCATCCCAGCACCCTGGGAGGCTGAGGCAGGAGGGTGGCAAGCCTGGGCAACTTAAAGACTTAGCAAGACCTTGTCTCAAAATCAAAAATAAAAATGGGCTTGGGCAAAGCTCAGTGTGAAGGCCCTGGGGTTGATTCTCCTTACCACCAAAACAAAAATGAAAACAAGCCAAAAAACCCAAACAAATGAAAGACAGAAAGTGCTCAGTGGCTCTCATTCGCACCCAGTCCCTCTGTGCAGTCCCAGGGCACAGCAGAGGGCGCGTGCACTCGCCACATGGGCTCAAGCCTCCTTACCAACAGCCATTGTCTTTACAAACCTGACCACAATGGTTGGGTGCTGTGCTCTGGGAATAAACCAGAGGTTTGGACCCGGTTTGCTCCCTGGAGGATGCAGCTGTGGGTGCGGGACCTCCTTAGGACAGGCAGGACCACACAAATCAGAAGAAAAGGAAACTAGAGAAGTCGCCCAGAGTCCATTTAAAGACCCGGCAGTCTTGAGGCTTAGGGAGTAAGGGGAAGTTTAAAAGATCACAACCACCACGAATTAAAGCACACGCTGTGGTAACAGCAGGCGCCGTGGCTTCAGATCACCTGAGTTCCAGTGTCCATCCTGCCAGTTCTAGCTGCGTGACCTTGGGAAGGCTGCTCAACACATCCGTATCCCTGTTTCTCCATTTTAAGTCCACATTCCTGAAAGTGCCTGCTTCCAGCTTCAGCAGGGATGTGAAGATGTAGACAAGCGAAGGCGAGCAGATTAGTTCCTGGCACAGAGCAAAACAAATAAACACATGCTGCCAGCTGTTATTTGCGGACCTGGGGACCCAGGGATCTCACACTGAGGTACATCCTCGGCCCATTTTTATTTTTGATTTTGAGACAGGATCTCACCAAGGGGCTGAGTCGCCCAGTTTGAGCTCGAGCTTGCCATCCTCCTGCGTCAGCCTCCCAGAGTGCTGGGATAACAGGCCTCTGCCACCTGGTCTGGATTTATTATTTTCTTTCTAAACTCTAGATTTTTTAGAACCAGTTCAGCTCATATTTACTTTAAAAGAGAAATGAGGCATCTCACGGCACTTCTGGTCGCCTAAGGATCTTGGTCCCCACAAGCAGTGTGATGTCACCCCAGGAGACAGGGACTTGGGATGCTTCCGTGGTCCAGGTCACCAGTCCCTGCCCCGAAGTGCTGGAGACTTCAGGTTTTGGACTTTGGGATGTTTGTATCTGAATGACGAAGGCGCTGGCAGCACAGCTCTGGTTAGAGCACTTACCACGCCTGCTCAAGGTTCCAGGTTCAGTCCCCCTAGGACCACAAGAAAATTAGCCAGGTGTGTGCCACAGCTGTAATCTCAGCACTCGGGAGGCTGAGGCAGAGGATTTCCGTGAGTTCGAGGCTTGTCCAGGCTACATAGTGAGTTCAAAACTGGCCTGGACTAGAGAGTGAGACCATCTCAAAAACAAAACCACAACAAAAAACAAATTATAAACCAGCTTGGGGTTGGGACCTAAGTCCAAACACACGTTCCACACACAGCCGCAAGGGAGCTTTTTACAGTCTTTTTCATGAACCTGTGGACTGTGGGTTTTCCACCTTTCCCATCATGTTGGTGCTGAAAAGGTCTTGGTTTTGGAGTGTTTGAGATTTCTGATTCACAGAACTCCGCCTGGATGGGGTGTTGGTGTGCATGTCTCTTAGACCTGCATCCCACGCTGCATATCAGTGGCAGAGTTGGCTAGACTTCTCAGGTCCCCCCAGCCCCCGGGCCACAGAGCTCTTTGTTCATGGATCTGGGGCACAAACTAAAACATGACAGGCTGCTGGTCTGGAGAGGCTGCTGGGGACCCACGGCCAATGAGCTTTGCTTATTTATTTATTTTTGGTACTGGGGATAGAGCCCAGAGTCCCAGACAATTTTTATTTTTGATTTTGTGACCGTGTCTCCTTACATCACTAAGTTGTCCCAGCCTGGGTCTGAACTTAAAATTCTCCTGCCTTAGCCTCCCAGACTGCTGGGATGACAGACCAATGCCACCAAGCCTGATGTTATTTTCATGAGGAATTTAAGTTTATGTCAGTGGTCCACATATTTACCCAGAATTCTCTTCTGACAAAGAGTAGCACCCTCTGTGAAGTCACAAGTGGGAGGAGTCAGGATGGACGAGGAGGGGGACGTCTCTGGAAAGGGTGCTTGGAGCCTAGCAGGGGCAGGCAGTTAACTAATGTCTCAGCCGGCCCGTCCTGCTGTGTGGCTGACGAAGGCTGGCTGGACCTTTCGTTGTTCTTTGGTGTTTTGAGACAGATCTATGTAGTCCAGGCTGGCATTGAACTCTCAGTGATCCTCCTGCCTCAGCCTTCTCTTGAGGGCTGGGATTACAGGCATGTGCCAACACCCTGAGTTTGGGCCTGAATTTGAGAAGAGGTTGGGAGCCCAGTCCACGAGCCAGGAGTGACTGGCATTCACGGACGCTCTGTCTCCGATGGCCAGTGACAGGCCAACAAACAGGCTGGCAAGAGGCAAGTCCGAGCAGAGCCAGGATGCGTGGAGTTCTCTCTGCAAATGACACTATACTGTGGCACCCCAGGGAGAGACACTATGGGTAGGGTTCACCATCAAGGACAGAGAGGCTCACGTGGGGGGAGACAGCACCCTGGCTCTATCACCTCTTCTTTGAGGGAGGAAGCCTAGGAGAGTCAGTCGTGTTTGGAAAAACAAACAAACAAACAAAAAACAAAAAACCCTCTTTCCCTGCTACTCTATAACCGGGACCCAAGACACTCACTGGGAGCTGCCTAATTGAAAACCCAGTTGCCATGTTCCAGACAGGAATGATCTAGCTATCATTCCATGCCTCGGGTTTATCACCAAGGAGGGGGCCTTGTGTTTTCCCCAGTTTCTTAGTGCAGACGGCTGATGCGCTTAGCCAGGTGCATTGCAACCCTCCGGTAGCTTGAGAGATCACAGAGCACTCATCACATGAGTTGCTTTTCTTTTGGACCCCCCCTCCCCCAGGGTTTGTGGAAACAAACCGCAAGTCTGACATTTGGGGGCCTTTGCTAGGAGGCAGTGGCAGTGGACTCATAATTTACAGATCATAGATGGCCTTAGGCAAGTCGATGATTTTTTTTTGGAGTTCCCGTGATGATAAAGAATTTTAGCTGGGTGGGGTGATGCATGCCTCTTATTCCAGCACTCTAGGAGGATGAGGCAGGGGGATCCAAGTTCGAGCCCAGGCTAGGCTCCTTAGATCCTTCTGGAGACTGCTCTCAAAGGCAAAACAAACAAAAACGGGGTTGGTGATGTGGCTCAGTGTGAGCACCTTGGATTCAATCCGCAGTATCCCTACATAAAAAAGAGATTTTCTTCCCCCTTTCCTATCACACGAATACTATTCCTTTTTTTCTTTTGAGCCGGAGTCTTGCCATTTCAGATACAAGCTAGAGGAGAGTCAGCCGACTTGGAAACCTCCTGGCCTCGTGTGCCAACAGGTCCCTCCTCTGAGCCCCCCTCAGATCCCTTGGTTTCACCTGCGTCCTGCTGAAATTACCTAGAGCTCATCTTTCCCAGGAGCCTGGAGCCCTGCTCTGAGGAAGGGGTGAAGGTGCGTGAGGGTGGAAAGGACCCCCCTCCCCCTTCTCCTCCCCTGCTTATGGCGGCCAGATGTACTTGGCGTTGCGGGGCCGGCGTGTGTCCGACTGCGCGTGGGTACCGACAACTCAGCCGGGAGCAGCGGGGCCCCGTGACGTCAGGGCTGCGCCAGGAAGAAACGCCACAGCAAACAGCTCAACCGTATCGTTTTAGTGTGACTATTTCGCGTTCTGCCTCTCAGAGCCTGAGCTCGGGCCGGGCGAGAGGGCGGCCAGGGAGAGTCCGACTTTCTTCTGAATCTTGGATGTGTAGGCGCGCCCCGGCTCCTCCCGGCCAGGCCGAGCCCTCCTGGGCTCCAGGGCCACTTTCTTGCAGATTTCCTGGTACTTTTCGGGCAAGGCGCTGGACGGCTTGTCCCGCCACCGGCTCCGCTTCCCTGGATCCCGGCCGCAACGTGCGGCCCCTCTACCGGCCACAGTCCCCGAGACCGAAAGAGGAGGCGTCGCCTGTCCCACGCGCTTCCAGCACGGCTCAGCCTGGCCCCTAACCCCGGCCTCCAGCTCCTTTCCGCCCTCAGCGGCTGATGGAGAATCGCGCAGCGGGGGGGCGTTGGCGTGAGGGGCCCTCGGCAGCGGGCCTCCGCGATAGCGGAGGAGCGCGGGGCGCTCGGGGTGCGGGAATGGAGCGCAGGAGTGGAACGCTGCGCGCGTGGACAAGAGGTTGGGCGCGGTGGCGGGAGCTGGCCTGGCCTGGGGGACACGCGAGGGGCCCCGGGATGCTGGGCCCTGGGGGTTGGCGCCGGCGCTGAGGTTCAGGGCGCGCCTTGGGGAGCCTCCCACGACAACCAATGCCTCGTCCTCCGAGCTGTCCCCCGAGGCTCCGCTGTCGAGCTCAGGGTCGGGCCCTGGGTACCAGGTGGGGGACGGCGGGGGCGTGACCGGCTCCCGGAAGCAGTGCAGCAGGAGCACCGCGCGCTGCGGCTCCGCCAGAGAGCGGCGGGGCATCCGGAGGGGCAGCGACATCTGCGGGCGAAATACAGGCGCGCGGGGGCCGATCGGGCGCCTCGGGCGAGGTTTCGCGACGCCTCTGGCCTCCTGCTTTCTGGCTGCTGGCCGCGACCGCGAATCTCGAGTTCGCGCTGGGGAAAGCCACCGCGAGCCACTCGCAGCGCGGAGCCCGGTGCAGCCGGCTTCCTGGGGGAGGCGCGCAGAGCCTCGTCGGCGGCGGCCGATGGAAAGTTAGTCCTGTACTTCCGATCCTGTGTCCTGAGCCCGCGGGAGCCGCGGCGCTGGTGTCCGTGGATGCAGTGTGCCGGAGGACCCGCGAGTGGGAAGAGCCTGCCAGCAGGTGCGGCGGGTGCCGCTCATTGACAGCCGGGCCCGGGAAGGGGTTAAGGCGGCCCGCGGGCTCTGCTTACATGTAAATAGAGAGCAGCTGCTCCGCGCGGCCCCGCCGGCTCTTTTAAGTTTTTGATTGGTCGCCAATGACATCACCGCCCGCGTTATAACACAGACCGCCCGAGGCGGCGTAGGATAGGCCCCGCCTAGCGCCGCGATTCCCCGCCCTCAGCCCCGCCCTCAAGGTCGACTATTGGCCGCAGGCTTCTGTGAGGTAGCGGTCTGCCTTCCCCGGATTCCCATTGGTCCGGAGCGCCGTCGCTCGACGCCTGGCCCGCCCCCTCCGAACCTTACATTTACGGTGTAGCAAAAGAGAAAGTAAGTGTGTTGCTGCTGGCGATCAATGGAGCCCAGTGAATGGGTCCGGCCGTGCGCGCCGCGCTGAAGTGAGCCGGGCGGAAGGCTGCGCTGGCTTACGAAGTAGGTGGAAGTCCCGGTGGCCACCCCGCGCCCGGGGCGGAGGGGCGACGCGTGTGAGTGTGAGTGCGTGTGCGAGACGCCAGGCGCTGCGGACGGGGCGCCGCGGCAGGCTGGCTCGCGGCTCCCGCGCCCGGGCGTCCACGCTGCAGTCGGCTCGCGCCGCGATGAGGGGAGAAGCGCCTTGTCGGTTGCTTTGCGGCAGGTTCGAACGCCGGACTCTCGCGTGCGCTGTGGCGAGGCCGGGGAGACTGGGCGCTCTGGCCGGGAAAGGGGCGTCCTCGGGCCGCCTCGCGCGCTCCCGGCCCTGCCCGGCTCGGCATTCCTCCGGAGGTGTCCGGGGCCAGCCGGCGGCTCCACGGTCCCGCACACACCCGGCCGCTGCTGCAGGGCTGCAGGGCTCGCCCTGCATGGGCGTGCGGGCCGCGCTCTCCGGGGGAGGTGGGGGCCCCCGCGTGTCTCCGCGTGCACATCCACACGTCCCGTCCGGGTCCTGGAGGAGGGAGCCCCACCAGGTAACACAATAGCGCACTTCCACCGCCAGGTCCAGCTGGAAACAATTACAGTTTCTGGAATAGTACTCGCTGCCGCTCAAAAAATACTACGCCAGGGAGAGGGAGGGAGGAGAGAGGCTGGAGCCTTGCTTCCTTCCAGAAGAGGGAGAGAAGTCCCAGTCCTGGGGAGGTGCCGAGGCTGTGGGCACATGTCCGTGTGTGCGTGCTTGCGTGGATGCCGCCTGTGACTCCCGGGCTGAGTGTCAGAGAGTGGTGACAGTCGTGTGCGGACGGTGATGGATGACATTTTTCCAGACAGCTTTTAAAGTTTGCTTAGGTGAGCCGCGCTTGCGTGGGGTCTGGTTTCTTTGCAGCGGACACATCTGATAGAGGAGCCAGCTGGGTGTGGAGAGTGGCCGGTGCCCAGGGGGCATCAGGAGATTGTCCCAGTCTGCAGGCACCTCAGATAGGCCTACGGTGGACCCTGTAGGCAGTACGCCCCAGGACCCTGTTAGAGGGCCAGCGAGGTCCTCTGTGGGAGATCCAGCTCCCTCTCCCGGGAGGTAGCATTAGTTTGGGATTGAACCATATTAAGAACAGCTGCTCTAACAAGGAGAGCCTCCTCTGGGTCCCAGTCTGTGGCAGTAGGGGCATGAGGAGGGCAGAAGAGGCCACACCAGCCCGGGGCTTGTCCTGAGAGGTTGGGGTGAGTGCGGGCAGGGAAGCTGAGGGTGAGGCGTCTGCTGGCAGGGCTGGTTTCCAGACGGGCTCCCCATGCACTGGACGCTTTCAGTTGACCCTTTGTGAAAGGACGGTGGATGAACTAAGGGGGAGCAAGGTGGTGATACGTGGCCTGGTGGGCTGGAAGGAGAGGGCTCCTCAGGAGTGGGGCTCACTGGGGCTACCTTCTCTGTCTGCAGAAAGTTGCCACCAGTGGGAGGTGCGCTTGGCTGCCGAGGGCACTGCAGCCTGTCTGGGCTCGTAGGGCATTTGTGCTTTTGCAGGGGACACAGGGATCTCCTGGGAGGCACAGGGTGTGCCAGGGAGGGGGCTTCCTCAGCCAGTGGCTTTCTGCCGCAGGGTAAGCCCCCAGACTAGCTGCCTTGGGAGGACGCCTCCTGCCTTCGCCTTTTCTGACCCTCGGCACTCTTACCTTCTTCAGGAAGGACAGAGCTCTGCTGCGGGTCCCTGGAAAGTAGCTTCTTGCTTTCTCCTCTGTAGAGGCTAAGTTTGGCATGGGTGTGGAGGCGCCAGGGGCTCCAGCTCAGAGATGCCCTGAGCCTGCCCCCTGTGGCCTGGCCCACGCTGCCTTTTGTATCATGTGACCTCATCCTGTTCTCCCTCTGTCCCTTGTCTGCAGACTCTTGAGTTCTTCTTGGATTGCCAGTTCTCACTCTCCTCATGCCTCCATCTCCTTTAGACGACAGGGTTGTGGTGGCACTGTCCAGGCCCGTTCGACCTCAAGAGCTCAACCTCTGTCTAGACTCTAGCCTTCTGGGTCCTCCCGTCCCGGAGAGCCATAGCCACCCTCCTGTCATCACTGCCACCGTGGTGTCCCTCAAGGCTGCGAACCTGACGTATATGCCCTCATCCAGCGGCTCTGCCCGCTCCCTGAATTGTGGATGCAGCAGTGCCAGCTGCTGCACTGTGGCAGCCTACGACAAGGACAGTCAGGCCCCAGCCCAACCCATTGCCGCTGGCACTGCCACCCCAGCCATTGGAGCCTCTACCACCTGCCCTGCCAACCAGATGGTCAACAACAATGACAGTGTAGGCTCTGTAAGTCCATCGGGTGGGGTGGGCAGCCCCGTGTCAGGGACCCCCAAGCAGCTCACCAGCATCAAAATCATCTATCCCAATGATTTGGCCAAGAAGATGACCAGGTACAGCCAGAGTCACGTGGCGAGCCAGGGGCCCGTGATCATCGACTGCAGGCCCTTCATGGAATACAACAAGAGCCACATCCAGGGCGCCGTGCACATCAACTGCGCTGACAAGATCAGTCGGCGCCGGCTGCAGCAGGGCAAAATCACCGTGTTGGACTTGATTTCCTGTCGCGAGGGCAAGGACTCCTTTAAGAGGATCTTTTCCAAAGAGATTATAGTTTACGACGAGAATACCAATGAACCGAGCCGGGTGATGCCCTCACAGCCTCTCCACATAGTCCTCGAGTCCCTGAAAAGAGAAGGCAAAGACCCCCTCGTGCTGAAAGGTAATGCCCCACTTCCCTCCCATCCCCATCCTGCCCGGCTGGGTCACTGGGAACTCTGGAGAGACCCCAGAGACCCTGACAGACTGTATTCTATGTCCTTTCATCTGTGTTAACATGTAGTACGCAAAGCCCCGCGTCTGGGGTCAGAAGCTGGAAGATTGGTCTTCGCGGGCTTGGTCCGCCTTCTGGCATGCACTCTGTCTCCTCACTTGTCTGAGATGGCATGGCTGCTCGCTCTCAGAAGGGGCCCATCCCACAGGCAATGTCTAAAGTCATGCCTGTCCCAGAGCTTGCGGCAGCTGACGTGAGCCATAGGCAACCTGCACACACCAGTTCTTTTTGTGGAAAATTCATTCTCTGTCTCACCTATTTGAGCAGCTTGACTTGCCCATGGTTGACAAGTGGCCTTCAGGAATAACTGAGGTCTTTTCTTTAAAGGCCCCAATGCATAAGTTTACCATATTTTCCATGCCTCTGCCAGAGATCTAAGGGGACAGGGACATTCTGATTGCATGGTCCCCAGCCCATTGCTCTTTTGGTTATATGTGACATTGGCTGTCATCTTGGCTTCTCCCAAGTTGGGGTGGTGGGGCCCTTGCCCTGTCCACCCATGGGGGAATGACGGAGGTTGAAGGCACTGAGACCTGGGAGGAGGAAGTAGGCCTCCCTTCTCTGAGCTCCTCCCTTGAGGGTCACCTGGCTGAGCCCAAGAAGATCTGTGCTCAGCCCCACCGCACCTGTGGGCCTTCAGGGCTCCGCACCAGGCTCCTTCTCAGCACCCTCCTGGTGGTGATAGCCATGCGTGACCATCTTTCTGCCCTCCTCCCCTTGGGTTTTGAGCCAGAGTATGCGGTTTCTGGGTCACGTCCTCTCCTGAGGTGTGTTGATCAAAGGCGTTGCTGGATTCTTCCGACTACTTTGTGTGTTTCGTTGCCACAGTCTGGTTAGGTGAGCCTGTCCTCTGTCTTGTGGACAGTTGTGCCACTCCCTGCTGGATTATGGGTCACCGCCCTGCCTTCCTTGTGCCACACAGTGTCCTTGGAAATCTAGCTCTCACTACTTTGCTGTCTCTCCTCTTCCTACTGTCCCTTCTGTCCCCATGTTCACTGTCACTGGGTTCAGCTATTGGGAAGGTCTCTGTCAAGGGCTCAGGGGCACAAGTCCGAGAGAGACCCCTGTAGGACTGGGGAGAGTTCCAGAGAGGCCAGGTGTTTTCTTGGTTTTGGTGGCACATGTAGGTTTGGAAATGACTGGAAGTTGTATTTTATTTCTGTGTTCTTATTGGGTTAATTTCCTATGTTTCCCAGTGGGTGTCCCTGTTGACGGTCTCTCCCCAAGAGCGTGACTTGGCTTGGGAAAGTCACCTCATGTCCCTTTAATTTGTCTTAGGGAGGAGAAGCCGATGGTTTAGCTGATCATGTTTGTCTTGAGGAGAAGTTCCTTTTTCCTTTTATTTTTTTATTTTTATTTTTTATTTATTTATTTTTTTTGTGGTACTGAATCTTCACGCTGAGCTACATCCCCAGCCCATTTTTTAGTTTTGGTTTTCAGACTGGGTCTCATGAGGTTAAATTGCCTAGGCTGGGCTCAAACTTGCGCTCCTCCTGCTTCAGCTTCCCAGAGTGTTGGTGTGGCTGCCTGTACCACCTACCTGGTGAAAAGGAGGAGTTCTTGGTACACAGCCGACCTGTAGCATCCAGTGGGCACCGAGGAGCACAGGCCAGAAGTTTGATATTGGGGGTGGTGAGGAGGATTTGATTTTGAGGCAGGGTCTCACTACGTTGTGAAGTTTTTCCTAGGCTGGACTTGAACTTGCCATCCTCCCTTGTCAGACTCCCAGAGCAGTGGGATTACAGGCCGCCTGTGCCACCAGGCTGGGCTAGATGCAGTCTTATGATGATGCAGCCTTTCCCTTCTCTTGGTCCCGACTGTACACTGTGGACCATTCCCCCAACAGATGCCAAGTAAGTCGTGATCTTAATAAAGAGACCACAGATACCCTTGCCTCTGTCCTGCAGGGGGCCTGGTGGCATGGCATCAGGGAGGTGTGGCCTTGCCAAGAAATGGAATCTCTTAGGACCGCTGGGGAAGGTGGGGGTCCTCTGCACTCCTGGGGCATGGGGGGTGGGGGCACAGCTGCAAACTGGGCCACGGAGTTCCTTCTCAGTGGCCGGGAGTAATATTGCCTCGGTGGGGCGGGGCTGGACGTGCCTCTGACCTCACCGCGGTGGCGTGGCGGTGGCGCTAGGCGGCCACAGGGAGGGCTGATCGGTCACTTTTGGGTTGGTGAGGCTCCATGACAGTCGGCTTCGAAGACGCTCTCGTGGTGGTAGAGGTTGGATTATTTGCAATTTCTCGGTGGTGGTTGGGGGGAGCTTTTTCTCCAAGCATCTGGGAACTGGGTTGAAAATATATAGGGCAAAAGGTTCCGCACCCTGTTTATTCTGACCCTGGTTTGTTTGGCGTCCGTCTGTGGGGGGATCGGGGGGGGGTGGAGGGGAGTGGTCTGCAGTGAACAGTTGGGACCAAGAGAAGGGCAGGGTTTGCATCACTAATAGATTATATCTTGCCTAGCCTGATGGTACAGGCTTGTGATCTTTGCATTCTGGAAGGCTGAGGCAGGAGGATCGCAAATTCAAGCCCAGCCTGGGAAACTTAGAAAATTAGCAAGCCCTTGTCTCAAAATCAAAAAGTGAAAAAAGGACTGGGGATGTAGCTCAGTGTGAAGGTCCTGATTCCCTCCCCAGCACTGTGTGCGTGTGCGCACACACACACACACACACACACACACTAGACTATATCTTGCTACCCTTTCATCTGGGTAAGCCAGGGACAAGTCCCAGAGAGCCACTGAGGCAAGAATGGGGTGGGCACCTCTAAAGGATCTGGTCAGCAACTTCTCCAAGGTCCTCTCCTCCAGCCGCCCTCCCGGCTTGGCCTCTCCTGTGAGGTTTATTTTAGGAGCCCTATCCCTTGGCGTTCTAAGATTGTAATTCAGCAGGGGTGGCCACAGGACCATTTTGGAGCGGGTGACTTTGCAGGGCTGTGCGGCAGCCAGGAAAGTTGGGATATGAGGTAGGAGGTTCTAAGGACTTCCTCATTGATTTGTGAGGTTTCTCTGCAGTCTCGGGTGATTTATGCCTGCCCTGGCCCAGCCTCGGCTGTGTTTGTTAACACTGGTTGCTACTCCCTGCCTGAGGGCTGGTGTCCTGGGTCCCCAACGAGCTGTCCATTTTTGGTGTTGCCTGTCGAGGGCTTGGCTGCCTGGTTGCTGATTTAGTAATGCTGTGTCAGGTTGGGAAGAGCTGCTCAGAGCTCAGAACCCCGGGGATCGCGTTACCTACCACACTGATTTACGGTGCCCGCCCCGGGTGACCTCCGGCCAGAGCCAGGAGTTGGGCTCATCTGCCGAAGGGGAAGTGGCCTTGGACTTACGCTTCAGTTCAACCTGCTGGAAACGGTTCAGAGAAACGGATAGTTCCGGCTTTGTAGAGTCTGTGAAGGAAGAACACCTTCTTTTGCCCAGGGTTGATCTTTAACCAACTGCAGCTTGGTTTGTAGCCAAGCCAAGTGTGAAGGATGGACCGGCCTGGACGTTGTGCTCTGAAGGCCACTGCGCCTGCTGTCATGGGTGTGGGGTCCACTGAATTTCCATGCAGCTTGGCTCAGGAAAATAAATTGTCCTTAGAGTCCATTGATTCCTTCAGAATTCTTATAAACTTGTCAGACATTTGGGAGAGTAGGATGCGTGTGACAGATTCCTACGCCTGTCCACTGGGTTAAACAGTTAATAACATTTTCCTTGTTGGGTGTCTGTCCCTTTTATTATTGTAATAGCTTATAGTTTAGGCCTCTGAACTGTATTTTGTAGTGTGTATAGAGACTTTAAACTGGATCTCTTTGACTATGTTGGCTTAAGCTTAATATTTTAACTTTAGTCATGCTGGGGGTCTTTCATAGGATGGCTTAGACATTTTCACGGCTACATACCTCCATGTCAGGTGCCAACTTGACATTTCAAGAGAGTGTCCAGGGTCACCGCCCTTGGAGGGAAGGGCTCCAGGTGCCCTGGGGTCTGTCCCTCCCTGTCGGTGTGTTTGTCAGTGCTATTCTTATGCACAGACAGGCTGATGAGTAGCTGTAGTGCGGGAGGGGCTGCTTGTCCCAGGGGCATCTGTGGGGCGTGGGGGTGGTACACAGAAGAGCTGGCTCTCAGACTGTGAACTCCAGAGAAAGGGCAGCACACGCTGCACGCTCCCTGGTTGAAGGGGGTCAGAAGCAGACATTTGCAGGCAGCGGGGGTATCAAGGATGGCGAGGAGGGCTGCCCTGCAGAGGGTGCAGAGGAGGGCCCATAGGGCCCCAGAAGTAGGTTTTCTGTCTCTGCTTTTGCCGTGCTATTGAGGGGGAAGTGGAATAAAAAAACACTCCCATTGATTCAGGGACATCAGGAGAATATTTTAATTGAAAAATTAAAGTAGCTGTGTCTTTATGGAAAATAAAGTTGATTTCTACATTCACAAACCAACCACTTACTATTTGAGCCTCTGAGGACTACTGTCTGAGGCCCAATGTCCAATGTGATCCTGGTGAGGAGAGGTGGAGGCCTGAGCTCTGGTGCCCCTTCCGCAGGCTGTGCCCTCAGACAGGCCACTCCCACTCTCCCCTCCTTAACACCCTCCCTTAGAAGACAGGGCCTCACACCTGGGAATGGATACAATCATTGCGTCTCAAGTGTCGGGCACAGTCTTGTGCCTGGCCAGCCCTCCATACGTGCAGCTCAGTGTAGCTGTCACCATTGATCAAAATGACGTGGTGGGGCAGGATGAAGCTATCACTGGCACTTCTGAAAGAGCACAGACAACGCGCTAGGTTGAGCAGTGTGTATGTGTGTATGGGTGTTGCCATGGCTAAAAATAACTTGGTGACTCTTACCTAATTTAAGTAGCATACAGTTGGACTGCCAAGTAATTGCAAAAACATGTTGAGTCAAGAGGTTAACGCAATCTGGGCCTATCTCATAACTCTTTATTTGTAGGGGAGTTACTAAAATGTGCTGAGGCATTGGCCCAGCTCAAGTCCCTGACTGAATAATAGAAGTATAAACTTTTGAGCTTGTCTTTCTCTGGCCTCTTATCAGGCCTGTTTATTTTTAGAAGGAGGATTGTCATCTGACTATAAAAGGGTGGATTGGGGGTGGGCCCCTAAACTTTGTCTTTAGGAAGCACGATCACAACTCTAGGGAGGGCAGCTTTTGAGCGACAGCCAGCAGAACGCCGGGCCCCCCGTCCACCTCGATCACCGGATCGGGCACCCTGCGACTTCTGGCTCTTCCCGAAGTCTCAGTGACCCTGGAAGGTCAACATGTTGGATCAGTTTGGGACACCAGGGCAGCCAGAACAGCACACCTAGAGACACGGAGGAAGACTTTTAGTACTGCTTCAGGACGCGGCAGGAGCGAGGGGTTAAGTGTGTTCAAAGTGAGGAGGGGATTTTGAGGAGGATTACTGTGTCTTTTATTGTAATTTAAAAAAAAATAGCACTGACTGTAGTCATTAATCCTAGTTTGTATTCAAAGTGTGTGATACATTGCTAGTTCTTGGCGAATGGGTCCCTGAGATGCCCTCGAGAGCCCTACCCACCGGAGCCTGAAGCTGGACAGTTCTCGGAAGGGTACTGGGGACTGCGCTAGCCTTACCAGTTCATCTGACTTGTCAAGAGCAAGTTCAAACCCCGCTTGGCCTGGTGGTGCAGGCCTGTCACCCCAGCAGTCTAGGAGGCTGAGGCGGGAAGATCTAAGTTTGAGCCCAGCCTGAGCAACTTAGTGAGACACTGTCTCACTATCAAAAAAATAAAAGTGTGGAGATGCAGCCCCATGTGAAGGTACTGGGCTGCATCCCCAGTACCCCATGTACATGTGCGCACATGTGCACACATACACACATGTGCGCATGTATGATTCAGAACTGTCTCTCCTGGGCCCTGATAAATCTGGGCATGGGAGCCATATTGCCCTGGACCGTTTGCCTAGCTGGAGGAAGGAGGAAGGGGAGGGACAGGTAGACAGTTTTCTACTTGGTCCTTTTGGCAAATCCATCCAGAGGCCTGATCACACCATCAGGAGAAGTTCCCTAACCCCCCTTCTGGTGACAGCAGAGCCTTGGCCTCTTACCCTGCCTCCGGAGACCCTTTGTGGCTAGCCCCTGGAGCCCGCTCCCTGAGCAAAGCTGAGAGTGCTCTGGTGAGGGTGCTATGAGATTGGAGCTCTCAGACAATTTAACCCAAAAAAGATCCTCCCATGCTAAGGGCAAAACTGCTCAATTTGGCGCGGCCGTCTGCCTCCTTTACGTGGGAGAGTCCCAGGCTTTGGACTGGAGAGGCTTGGACCACTCAGCGGTTAGGGAAGGCTGCCTGCTAGGGTCCTCTGTTGGCAGCAGAGGGTCTGTGGTGCCCTGTCCTCTCCCAAGAGCCCTGTTCAGTGGGTCTGGGGTGCAGCGTGTGCTTGAGTCTGGTTTTCACATCTCCTGGCCTGGCTCTGACCTGCGCCAGAATGGAAACGCCAATGATCTGGGTCTGTCTAATCGGGAGTCTCCTCATTCCGCCTTATGGAGATGAGGCCTCGAGGTTTATGACTTGTCCAAGGTCACACGCATGATTAACTTTAGAACTCTGGTCGTTTGTGCTAAAGGAGATCTCGCAGGGGTGACAGACTGTGTGTGTGTGTGTGTGTGTGTTATCTAATAATGAGCAATATCTGATGTCTAGCAGAAAAGACAAATTCTTCTATCTAATAGTAATTTTGAACAGCCAGAGCTTTTTATTGGTGAAATTTTCATCCAGAGCAAGAAGGTCTAAGTCTGAGGACTTGGGAAACCAGCAACTCACGGGTCTGTATGTTACCTGGACCCTAGAAATACAGATGACACTAACATTAATTTGATCACAATTTTCAAGGAACTTAAACGATTTAAAAAGAGCTGAAAAACGTGCAGTAAGATGCACCTGGTGTTATAGGCTTCTGGTGGTGTTCCAGTAGGTGGTTTGCATGGCAGTCCCAGGTGGGTGGGTAGGTGGGTGGTTCGTTTGTCCTGTGGCCACGTGTGGAGTCTGTGCCTGTGGTGGTGGGCCTGGGGTGCAGCAGGCATCTATAGGGAGCGCTGGCCTGGGAGTTCGTGCTCACAAGGCTCAGGGTCGCACACATGGCAAAGCCTGTCCTCAGCAGAGAGCCCCCAGGGAGGTACTTGTTTGTATCTTTCCTCTTTTTCTTTCTTTCCACGCAGAGTCTTGCTTTCTGAGTCCGTCACAAGCGAAAGGAACTGATTTGCTGGGGTTTATAACATGCTCTGTCTGCTTCTAAAGCTCGGGGCCTCTCCTGTGGTGTACTTGGACCCTGGTGATTGGGGACATGGAGCCTGTAGGAGCAAGGCCTATGTGTGTTTCCCGCATCCTCTCTCAGGAAAAAGGACACGCTCAGCAAATAAGCTCGGCAAACACTGTTCCAGAGGCAAGGGTTAAAAAAAACACATGCAGGTGCCTCTCTAAGGGGCGGAGATCAGGTCGCAGCCTGAGTCTCTGTGACTTCAGAGCCCCTGTGCTGTGGGGACCCACTATGGCAAACTTCAGCTGAGCTTATTTTGTGCCCCAGCTAAGAGGTGGTCACTACCGCCAGGGCAGTCTCATGGGACTGCTATGTTTCTGTGAGAGGTGACGCCATCACCTGTCCTCAGACATCACGACATCCCATACGTAGGGTCTTCCCAGCCTGCTGTCCCTGGAAGTAGAAAAGAGTTTGGAAGACAAGCTGTGGAGTGTCTGCAGCGCTGTCTGGTGCCGACCATGGGGCTGCAGGCTGCGTGGGGTTCCAGGCCCGAAGCGGCCTGTGGGGTTTTCTCTCCCTAGTGGACAGATGAGCAGTTGGAGGATATGGGTAGGCCTTTGCCACATGTCGGTACCAAGGCATTGGGGAGGAGGGTAGAGTCCAGTCCTTGGGCTGAGAGGGCTGGTGTTACAGTGTGTGCCTCACTTGTACTGGCTGCTGGGTTCTGTCCCCAAAGCCACCAGTAGGTGATGAGCAAGAAGTGTAGGAGCTGGGATACGGCTGGGGGGTGGGTGCTGGGATATGGCTCGATGGTGGGCGCTTGCCCAGGGATCATGAGGCCTTGGATTCCAGCCCCAGCACCACAAAGCAGAAGAAGAACAGTAGTAACCCACACATGCGTGCGTGTACATGCGCGCGCGCACACACACACACCCCTCCCCCCCTAAAAAAACCCCCAGAAAGTCACTTCTTGGGGTTTCAAGGTCTACACTCTCTGGAATCCGGCCCCACGTGTTACGCGTGAGCAGGCTGTGTGTCCCATCCCGGGTCTCTGCCCTCTCTGTGCTCTCTCCCTGGGGTCTGTGTCACCTTCCTTGCCTCTCCTGATTCTCACATGTCTTCCAGTGGAAGTGCCAGGGCTGAGAAGCCTGGCCTTGTCTGTCCCAAGAGCTGAGCTGGCTCTCCTGTGACCTTGCCCCAAATTATATCCCAGCCTTCGGAAACTTTAAATTTGGGTCATGGCAGTTTTTTTTTTTTTTTTTTTTTAAGGAGTGACAAATTAACCAAAGAGGCTTTTGGGAACGGCCCTGCTCATTTCTGGCGTTCACAAAGGAGTTCTATCTGGGACCATGCGGGGGTGTCCCACCTCCGACCTGTCCCACCAGTTACCTGAGCGACTGAGGCTCTGGGCACTCCAGGCGGGGTCTAGGCCACCAGGCCTGCGCTGTGCATTGGGCACATGTCTGTGGACCCCGAGCCCTCGGAAGATGTGGGAGGGAATTTCTCTTCTCTGCACCTAGTCACCCATTCACTTGCTTCCAGAGAGGAGAGAGACAGGTGTAACAGCAGGAAGGACCGGAGGGAAGGGGGGCGGGATGGCCGGCCCTGCGCCGTCAGTGTGCTCGCCCCTTCACCCTGCTTGTGCCCCCCCCACTAGTGTGGGTGGTGATGGTGGCCACAGTGCGTCCCTGTGTGGGTGGGTGGCAGAGCCTCCAGCAGGTGACCCGCTCTGGAAGCGAGGTCCCAGGATAAGTGCACATCACTTTCTTCCTTTCTCCTCCCTTCTGCCTCCTGAGGGCCCCAGGGTGGAGCAAGTGTGAACCCTGGCAGGAGGGAGGGGAAGACCTGCTGCAGAGTGGGGGTGCTGTGGCTGGTGGGTACTTGATTAGGCACAGGTAGGACAGTGCTGGCCTCACTTGCTGGGAACTCAGTGCCCGTGTCGCCCTGTGAAACTTCACCAAGACCTTTAATGCTTTTGGAATAGTAAGAAAATTATCGAAGTGGACGCACAGTGGAGTAGACCTGCCACCCCAGCGGGCTGGTCCCCCACGGCATTCCCGCGTGTGCCCGTGGGTGTGCCCATCACGTTGCTACCACACAGGAACCAGAGTCTGCAGTCCCTGTCTGTGCGCTTTGCCTTCCTGGGTTGCCTCCCGGGCTCTTTAGTGGTGTGGTCTGTTTTGTGACCACATTCTACTGCTAGTTTGCCTATTAATAGGCATGCAGTAGACATTAGTAGACAGACTTGTTTCCAGGTTTTTGTTATTGTTTCGTTCGTTTGCAGCACTAAGGGTTCAGCCCAGGGCCTTGGCAGTGAGCTGTCTCTCTAGCTCATTGTTTTAGTTTTGATTTTGAGACAGGGTCTTACAAAGTCACTAAGTTGCCCAGGCTGGTCTCAGATTTATGATCCTCCTGTCTCAACCTCCCAGAGTGCTGGGATGATAGACCTGGACCCCTGGGGTCCCTGGCTTGGCTTTCACGTTTTTACTAAGAGAAGTTCCGTGGGGAACCCCTGTTCCTTGCCACCGCATTAACAGTGGCAGGTGGGAGCCGCTGGGGGGCTGCTCAGGCGTGGTGCAGCCCAGACAGCACGGGGAAGTGACCGTTCCCGCAGGGCCAGGACTCAGTGCCAGTTTGACCCCGCTGGCCGAGCACTTACAGGGTGTGACTGGCCACATGGGCCCCATACTCGTGCAGGCTTGCTCACTGCTGATCAAATCAGTAGAGGCCTTTTATTTTATTAATAATGAATTGATTTTGCGATGCTGGTGCTTTTGCACGGAGCTACATCCCTGGCCTCTTTTACTGTTTATTTTGAGATGGGGTCTCACTGAGTTGCTAAGTGACTCGGGCTGAGCTCACACTTAGAATTCTCCTGTCTCAGCCTCCCGAAGTGCTAGGATTACAGGCCTGTGCCACTAGGCCCAGCTTAGAGGCCATTTATTATAGCAAGAAGGAGAAAGGATTTACTCAAAGGCCATTTTGAGGAGATGAGGGGATGCTGCCTTGAGTTCCCCACTCCCCTGGACAGGCACAGAGCAGAGGCTAGGGGTGGTAGGCGGGTCCAGGCTGGGTAAGCCCTGCCTGCACCCCAGCTCCTCTCTGCCTGAGGGAGTGAGTTTGGACTGGACCTCCTGGGCAGTACCTCCACCTCATCCGCCAGCTGGGTGAGGACAGGTCAGGGGTGTTCATGCCCTGGGCCTGAGGAGGACAGAGTGAGTAGCCGCTTCTCTAAAGGGGAAAAACATCCAACTTTTAAAGTTCTGTTTTTGCCATCCAGGTTATAAAAGGAGGAGGGAACAGAGACTCCATGAGATTTGTGTGTGTGTGCGCACGTGTGTGTGTGTTTCTGTCTCTGGGCTCCTCTCCTACACGCTGGGTCTCAGGGCAGTGCTGATGTCTCCTGGGTCTGAGCCCAAACCCAGGAAACAAGACCACAGCCAGACACGAGAGCCGGGTCCCGTGAGCCCTCTGTGCCACACTGAGGTGTGATGTCCTCTAACCAGGAAAAGATTCTTGGCAGGTGATTAGCTTGTCTTCCTGGTTAAGCACAAGAGTTGGACTGAATTTGTTGCAATTAATATTTTATATCATACAAAGCGTCATTTGTCTGCCCTTATTAGGCAAATCTCCTGATTTCTGCTGGAGGGTGCTAGGGAAGGGCCGTCTCACTCCTGGGAGAGCCATGGGAGCTGGGTGGGGGTGACGTGTGCCTGGGCTGTCCCTCTCAGAGATGGGGGCTGGGTGGGCGCTGCCACCCATGAGCATGGGACTTTAACGTCGGTGTCTGCATCCTTTATAGAGAATGTTGGGCCTGGTCCGGTGGCTTAGGTCTGTAATCCCAGCACTGTGGGACCCTGGGAGGCTGAGGAAGGAAGATTTTGAGATTGAGCCCAGCATGGAGAGTTTAGTGACTTAGTGAGACCCTGTTTTAAAATTGCTGACTCCTGGGCACACTGTGGAATTCTCTTCTGCACTGCCTGTGTGTATATGTGTGCATTACACACTGTGCATGTGTGCACTCACATGAGTCACTTAGCTACTGTGTGGGATTGGGGTGAGTACATGTTCCATGTGAGCTGATTCCAGGGCAGAACTGCTGCTACCTGTCTCTACCTGCCCTGTCCTGGGGGGCAGCCGTGAGCCCTGTGTGGCTGGGAGCCTGGAATGGGTAGGTCTGCGCTGGGGTGTATGCGTGGTAGAATACACATGGAGACTGCATATAGAAGCAGGTTGAGGTCCTGGTGGCCATCAGTCTATTGATCACATGTTGGGACATGAGGTTTCAGACGTGTTAAGTAAAAAACAGTGGTTGAAATACATGGTGGGGGTTTAATTAAAAAATATATTACAGCAAAAGACTCGCGGCCATTAGTGCCTAGCACTCAGTGCTCCCTCCTTTGAAGGCACTTGTCCTACGCTCTGGCCATTTTCAGAAGCACTTCTGGAAGTCCTCCTTCTGCATGCCTATGTGTGATGTGATTATAAATGCAGGCCATGCTGCTGCCCAGCGCCATCCAGTGAAAGGCGGGCCTACAGAGCGTGGTGGTGTGTCCTCTTCCGCCCTTGTCACCAGGTCTCCCACCGCATGACTTCTGGCTCCTCCCCAAAGTCAAAATGAGCACGGAAGATGAACATTTTGAGCTGACTCAGAATGTTAGGGCAGCCCCAGGCGAGTAACCACGGCACTCAGGAAAGAGGACTTCCAGAACCCTCCAGGAAGTGGCACAGGTCACGGGATGAGGGTGTGTTAAGTGAGGGGTTCATGGCCACCACGTGTCTTTTACAGTAACATTTTTCTAAAAAAATTTACACATTCACTGTACTTTCGATTATACTGCGTACATGTTAGTTTTTAAAGACCTGTTTGCTTTGCTGTCTCCGATGCAGCTATTAGAAGCAGAATCTTGTCCCGTAGTAACTTGTGTTACTTCCCTTTGTCAGTGACGCTGATCTCTATACCGTGATGCCATACCGTGATCCTGGTTTTAGATGAGGAAACTGAGGCTGAGAGAGGTTAGGCAAGCAAGCTGCTCAAAGTCACACAGCGGAAGGTCAGACTGGCCTGTGTAACCAGAGAAACCACCATTGTCTTCGCTGTTGGAGCTGGACAGGGAGGGGGGCACTTGTTCCCCGTTGCTGGGAGGTGACCTCCTTTCTCTTGGAGTCATCCCTGAGGTGATGACCTGGCGTCAGAGCTGATCATCTGGAAAACTGGGCCTGGGGAAGGGAGTTAGGGATTCCTGTTGGCTCAGCCCCCATGCTGAGAGAGGTGGGACTGGGGACGCAGTTCATTCTCAAGCCTAGGGCTGGTCACCTGTGTCTGAGAAATAACACACGGACAGTGGACACCGGAGCCCGCGGCGCCCTCTCTTTGGTCGCACTGCTGCGCTGGATGGAGGGGTCCTGTTCCACTCTGCAAGACACAGACACACCACGGTCAGGCCCCTCCCACCTGCCCTGGGTGTTCCTTCCCTTGGTCCCCTGTCGATGACTTTGTGCCACAAGTGTGACTACCTGTGGAGAGCTTCCCAGAGGTCTGAGAATTGTTCTAGAGAATTCTGAAGCGGAGGGTAGTGCTAACTTCTGAGTTGGTACTGGTCACTTGGAGGGTGTGTGGCCTGGGAATGCCTGCACTGGGGGCAGGCGGGAAGGAGGCCTTTCCTGTGGGGACAGTGGCCTTAGCTCCTAGACTCTGCCCAAGTTTGCTTACTTAGCATTAGACTCGTGCCACAGTGGTGTAAGAGTGACACCTCACGCCTGGGTGGATGATTGGAGGGGTCCTGGTGGGTAGGAATCACAGGCTGTGCCCTTGCTGGCCTGCCAACCCAGCCTGTTTGCCCAGTGACCACGTCCGTCTGCATTTGGAAGGTGACTCAGTGTCACATCAACGGCTCCCAGGCATGTACCACCAGAGCAGAGCACCAGGCGCCTTCCCCACAGCTTGTGCGGCACTGGGCCCCAGGGCATCTGCACGCCAGGCCGGTGCTCTAGCCCTGAGCTGTGCCCTGGGCCCCAGGTTTGCTCTTTTGCACTCATTCACCTTGTCAGGCATCATACTTCTGGGTCGTGCCTGTTATATCACATATGCAAGGTGTCCAAACCAGAAGTGGTCTTTCTTTGGGTACTGACTTGTTTTTTAAATGGCACTGAGAGATGGTCTTCACTCGGAGATGTCTCTCCAGCCAGTTTTGATGTTTGATTTTGAGACAAGGTCTCACTGAGTTTCTCAGACCGGACTGGGCTTGCAGTCTTCCTGCCTCAGCCTCCCAGAACGCGGCATGACAGGGCTGTGGCCCTGCCCGGTGGCCTTCCTTTGGTTTGTTGGCTCAGGTTTGTCCTCTCTTCCTCTCCTGGGTTTCGGTTGTTTCTTCCCTGCGTGAGCCGGCCCCACCTCCAGCCTGCGTCCAGCTCAGCCTGCCCTTCCCCCTCTGTTCCTGCCCAGGCCCTGCCCTTGGCTTCTGCGCTCTCGTGGGTCACCAGTTCCTGAAAAGCTGGGGTCCCTGGGGAGCAGGGACCTAAGATTAAAAACAGGGGCAAACTCTCCCTTTATTCTCAGGGCATTCGCTGGGTCCAAAGGTCCAGGAGTGAAGTTCCTGAAGTGCTCTCTTGAGACACCCAGGGGACTTGCTGTATGAATTCTTTCTGAGTTGGGCTGGCCCTGGGCGCCTTACACACCATCGCCGTGCTAGCCGTGTCCTTCAGGGGGGTCAGTTTAGAATGACTCAGTCCAGCTGATGGCCGCCAGGTAGCGCGGCCTGGCCCCACAGTGATATTAAGTGTTGGACCACTTGCTGAAAGAGGTGGAGTCCTCAGAGGCAGCTGACAAGTGCAGGACATCTGCCACCCTCCCTGCGGCGTTGCCAGGAGGTCATCTTCCAGGGGTCTTCACCTGCCTTCTGAGAGCAGCCAGCCGGCGCTGCAGCCCAGTGAGGATGCAGCTCCTGGATTTGAAGAGGAAGCGCTCACGATGTGATCCTGTGATCTTAATGACCACAAGGGCCGGTGGTGCACAGTTAGGATGGGAGAAGGGGACTTTGTGACTGCAGAGCCCCTGCTGTGTCCAGCAACTGCATCAGACCCGTGAGCATAGGGAGGGGCGGTGGTCACCTTCCCAGTCCTGGGATGAAACACCTGACACCCACAGCTTTGAGGAGGAGAGGGTTATTTTGGCTCATGGCTCAAGTCCATGGCTGGCAGCTCCAAGGAGAGGCATCTCAGTGGAGAGTTGTGGAAGAGGACCGCTGCTTGCTCCACAGTGGCCGGGGAGCAGAGAGAGGAGGAAGGGGCTGGGGCCGAGACACAGGCTCGCTCTGGGCCGCGCCCTGGCGACCCACCTTCCACTAGGCCCGACTCCTAATATGCAGTTGTCAGACACGACGGGATGCATATTTGCAACAGAGGGCACTGGCTCGCTGCCTGCGGCAGCGCTGGAGGCCATCACATCTCTGCTACTGCCATGGCATTTGACAGATGACAGTTGTAGTTTCATTCTAAAAAACTGAGCAGTTTGGTTGAGTTCTGGATATGTTGCAACAAGTTGAAGATGGAAGAAGAAACTGCGTTTTTCTCCTCATTTAACTGTTTTACTTCTGTGCAGAGAAGGGTGCGGCCAGCTAGTGGAAAGTTGCACAGTTTACCATGACGATGTTCTACAAGAGCGCCAGTACCAGAGGGGGGTTGCGAAATTCTTCACTGGTCGTCTGGATCTCAGTGATGCCCCTCGATCAGGGAGGGCCCCCGAGGCTGGCAACGAGAAGAAAGTCAGCAATCGAGTCAAAGCCATGAAACACCACGGGAGAGAGTATAGACCAGCGACCATTCACCTCCAGGCGTTCACAGCCACCTGAAGAAGCTGGGGTGTGCAAGCAGGCACCATGCTTGGATTCTTCATGAAAGAAGTCTATCCGTCAGCACGTGTGAACACCTGTGATAAGCTCATTACACGGGAGGGAAATGACCCTGCCTTGAAGTGACTGATACCTGGTGATAATAAGTGACTCATGACCATGACATGGCATGCAGATGGTCTTGGTTCTGACCTGAAACGACAGCCAAAGGGGACAACCTGCTCAGTGTGGTGGGATTCTAAAGATGCCATGTCTTCAAGTGATCAGCTCACACACATGCTGTCAACAGTGGGACAATTTGAGTGAATCCATCATCCAGAAATGTCCGGAGTGCATTCATATTTAAGGACTGTGTTCTGTGACGACGACAGGAGACCACCTACCACGAGAGCATCATCAAAGGAGATTGCGCCTAGGCGAGGCGCGTCCTTGCCCGCCACACTCGCCTGGCCTCACTTCTGCTGCTGGCAGACTTCCACTTGTTCTGCTCACTTCAAAGCCCACGTGTGGTATAATATTAAATCAGCATCGTGGCAGTTTCTTCCAGGTAAAGACAGGTCCTTCCATGAACAGTGAATTATGACGCTTGCTGAAATATGACAAAAGGTTATGGAGCAAGTCCAGTACTATGTCATTAATCTGTGTTCTTTTTTTCTTTTTTAAAGACAGAGTCTCACTGTGCAGCCCAGGCTGGTCCTGAACACACTGTGGAGCCCAGGCTGGCCTTGGACTCACAGTAATCCTCCTGACTCAGGATCCTGTGTTCTGGGGTTACAGACGTGCGCCACCACACCAGGCTTATGTGGTGCTAGGGAATCGAACTCTGGTACTTAGAGCTTGACTTAGTGCTTGGTAGGCAAGTGCTTTAACCACTGAGCCATTCCTCCAGCCCTTGGTCTTTGTTCTTTATGTAAGTAAAGGGATGTTGAGAAAGATAGAAAAAATACGTCATGACTTAACAGCCCAGCAGCACGTTGGCAGCCCATGAACTGCAAGTGCCCCCTATCCAGTCCGCTTCCCTAGGACCCTGGGGAACATTCTAGATCTGAGCCCCAATGGAAAGCCGCTGAATCTTTTTTGCTGCTGACAAGGTCTCGTGGAAGGGCCACCTGGCTCGGAGGCCCAGAGTGGACCTTTTTGAGTTGTGCTGACCTGATCCCGGGCTAGGTGCCACCGTGAGCCCTCCACCTATGGGTGTTCAGATGAGCCGGGTCCTCCCCCTCCCTGAACCCTGCAGGCCGCCTCTTTCTCCCGAGGCTCCTCATCCCCGGCCCCTGTCTTTGCCAACCATTGAGAGTCCATAGTAGGGACATGGGGAGGAGGGGGAGGGGCCGGCCTGAGCACAGGTCATGTCTCAGCTCTCCTGCGGTGCCCGACTCCCCACTTGCCGCCTGCTACTTCAGTGCACCTCTCCTCCCTCCCCTCCTCAGCCTCACAGGCCCCCCTGGGACCAAGAGGACTTCTGAGTCCTCTGCCTGCTGGTACCACCTGCCCGCCCAAGTCCCAGCCAGGTGGCGGCAGCCAGGGCGGCCCCGGCTTGTTCTTAGAACCCCGCTCTGCCAGCTTGCGCCTCATTTCCTCCAGCATTCCTTCCGCCCTTCCGTCTCCCACGAGATCGATGTTTAGGGACTATTTTTAACCTCCCAAATTAATCTCTCCAGCATTGTGCTGAACACCACGTAATTAATGGCCCTTTCCGTCTCATTCCAGTGCTCATTTTATCTAAAAATATTTAATGAGCACTTACTATCCTACCGGATGCTGAGCAGGGAACACTTGCAGCTTCTGTGGGTGCTGTAGCTTGCTTAGCTCTAGCAGCGGCTGCGGGCCCTTCTGCCGGCTCCGCTGGCCACAGGAAACGCAGAGTCCAAGCGGGCAAGCGGGCAAGGCAGCGTTGTCCTGGATATCCTGGAAAGGGGGTGGGGGCAGCTGAACTGCTTCCCCACGGCTTCCTCCAAGATCTTCTGCCCCTTGGCTTTTTTTTTTTTTTTGGGAGGGGAGTGCCACATTTTTATTTTTTAAATAATAATTTGTTGTGATGCTGCGGTTTGAGCCCAGGGCCTTCACACTGAGGTACGTCCTCAGTACATTTAACCCATTTTTGAGTATTGATTTTTGAGACTCTCAGTCACCAAGTTGCCCAGGCTGGGTTCAAACTTGGAGTCTTCCTGACTCAGCCTCCCAAAGTGCCGGATGACAGGCCTGTGCCTCAGTTCCTGGCCACATTTTTAGTAATCACAACTAACAAGGAAGAAATAACTAATTTTGGATAGTAATAAGTGTCGTGAGAATGGTCCGACTTCCTGGTGCGAGGAGCGAGACCAGCAGGTAGGCGGGACCCGACGGGAGCCCCAGTCTGGTCGAGCTTGGGGCCCTGCTGTGCCTCTCCAGGGAAACCTTGTCTCCCAGGGCACCCTGTGCCTCAGCCTGAGCGGGGTCTGAGTGTGTCTCAGGCTCGCTTTTCCCTCAGTCTCATCAGAGGGCAGCCCGCTGTGGCAGGACGCAGCAGCTGCCGACCCAGGGCCCCCTGTCTCCCTTTCAGTGCCGGGCCTTTCCTGGCTTTGGGGTGACCTTTCCGGCTCAGCTTTGGAGGTGGCTGTTGTGGGGACCGTTCCCGTCCTCCCCTCTGGTGTCGATGGGTGATGCTTGGCCTTGTGGCATGTTCTTGCCAGATATGGGCTCCAGAGAAAGTCCTTGCTGTGGTTTGTGGACGGAAAAGACTTGCTCAGGAAGACACTCCTGAGTCTGACAGGGATTCCTCCCCGAGTTCCCTGAGCCACAGCCCCTGCGACCTCCAGGTGTCCTGACAGTGGTGGCTCGGGTGGGCGTGGATCACCCAGGGCAAGCCAGGGTGCCTGCGGGGTGTGGGGCTGGACGGACTCAGGGGAGGCCTGGGGCTGCCCACTGGTGACCTGGCCATCCTCTTTGTGCGCTCTCGCTCGCGCTCTCTCTCTCTCTCTCTCTCTCTCTCTCTCTCTCTCTCTCTCTCTCTCCCCCTCTCCCTCTCCCTCTCCCTCTCCCTCCCCCTCCCTCCCTCCCTGTTACTCCCTCCCCCCCTCTCTCCCTCTCCCCCCCACTCCCAGGGGGTTTGCTGTGAAGCCATCGTGCGTTTGATTTGAGGTCCGCAGTCAGTGTCACCCTCAGGGCCGTGTTAGGGAAGCGGTTTTCATTCTGTGCGGAGGTTGCGGTAAGGAGCCGCTTCCTGGGACTTTCCTGGCCCTGTTGGTCTACTGGCTGGATCATGGAAGCGTTGGCACCAAGGGGCCCTCCCTCCTTAGAGGGCTGAATGGCCCACGGCAGAGCTGGGGGTTTATAGCTGGTAGTTTTGCTTGGTTCCCACCTCCCACAACATCCGGGGGACCCCAAGCCACATCCCCCCGGAACCAGCTCCACAGAATAGCCAGTGTGGGCCTCTGCGGTGCTGAGGGAAGGTGGGACTCCGTACAGCACAGAGCAGCCCCTGACGCGGAGGGTTCCAGCCTGTGTCCATGGGCCAGTGCAGAACGGTGCTGTGGGAGGGCTTGGGCCGGGGCAGATCCACGGTGGGGGTGTGTCTGATAAGGACCGAGCTGTGCTGAGAGAGGAGCCGTCTTTGGTGTCGGTGCTGGCCCATCTTCGGTGTTGGAGGCTCTGGGGGCTCGCCTTGTGGGTGCCATGACCACCAACCTGTTTGAAACCAGGGCTGGTTCTGCTGATCTGACAGGAGGTGGAGCTCAGGTGGCAGTGTGAGTGATGGCGAGTGGCTGTAAACACAGGTGAGGCCTCACTTGCTGGCCCACTGCCCACCGCCTGCTGTGGA
This sequence comes from Ctenodactylus gundi, assembly GCA_004027205.1. NCBI lineage: Eukaryota > Metazoa > Chordata > Mammalia > Rodentia > Ctenodactylidae > Ctenodactylus > Ctenodactylus gundi. The sequence goes on along the minus strand of PVKB01005067.1, from coordinate 32,163 downwards.
GCCCAGATTCTAGTGGGCCCCAGACTTGGGGATTGGAGACTCCCGCTCTTAGGACACCTCCACGCTGGCCTTCGTGGGCTTCCAGCCTGACTCTGTGGTGTGGCGGGGACTTGTTTCCACGCAGCCTGCCGGTTCTGGTGTGGCCCTGCCATTTGTGTTTCTTTTTCTTTTTTTGAGACAGGGTCTCACTCTGTAGCCCAGGCTGGTGCTGAACTCACAATGGAGCCCAGGCTGGCCTGGGACTCACAGCAGTCCTCCTGCCTCAGCCTCCCGTGCTGGGATGATAGTGTGCACCACCACGCCCGGCTTTATGTGATACTGGGAAATCGAACTTGGGGCCTTGCACATGCAAGGCAAGGGCTTAAACCACAGTGCCCTTCACACAACCCAATTTATGTTTCTAAGTAGTGAGCTGCACTGGGGCTGGTGCGGCGGCACCTCGGGCCTTGTCGTGAATTTGTTCCAGGAGACACCAAGCAAATTGTTCCGTCTGGAAAGGGCAGCATGCCCAAAGCAATCAACATGGACATGTTCTAACTTGTACGTTGACTACCAAATAAAACGATGACTACTGGCACCGAACGTTGGCCTCAGAGTGCATCAGGTACCAAATATGATGCCTTTCGGAGCAGTTGAGGACCCTGGTATGACTGTGTTCATCTGCTCGGGCACTGTCTTAGGGTGCTTTCTGTTGCCGTAACAAAATACCTATGGATGGGTGCTTTATAAAGAAGAAAGGTCTACTAAGTTTAGAGCTCTGGAGTCCCAGTGACAAGATGGGGCAGCTCTGACTGCCTGGCCTCTAGGGAGGGCCTGGTGGCAGTGGTGTCACAGAGGTGGGGCATGCGGCAGGAGGGACCAAGATGAGACAGGAAGTGGTTAGATGCAAGAGCCAGGCCTGACTATTTGTAGTGACCCATCTCCTGGCACCAAGCGCAGTCTGTTGAGAGTGGCATGCACTCATGGTGAGGGCAGTGTCCGCAGGGGCCTAGTGGCCTCCCCCTGAGCCCCACCTCGGAGCATCACACTCAGAGGACCATGCACCCAGCACCTGAGCTGGTAAGCGACATGCCCAAGCCCTGGCAGGCCGCGACAGTAGGCCGCTGCAGACCAGGGAGCGTGGGCAGCGGAACCTGTGTCCTCACAGCCCTGGGGTAGCAAGTCGGAGAGTGGTACCACAGCTGGTCAGGGCTGTTTCCTTAGTGGGCAGACAGCCATCTTTCTGCTGTGTCCGTATGCGGCGGAGATGGGAAGCAGGAAGTCAGCACGCCAGCTCTCTTCTCTCTCTTCTTGTTAGAGTACTTCTGCCGTGGCAGCGCCCTTACCCACCCCCAACCCATGTGACCCTCCTAAAGGCCCCTCTCCAGTGTCCATGCACTGGAGATCGGGAACCGCCTGGAGGGGTGTTTGAGAGACACAACCAGTTCCTAATAGCAACAAACATGCTTTCAGGAAAATAGAATAAGAGTTTGGCCCACGTTTTAGAGTACACGTAGCTTGCTGTGTTAGTTTTTCGTCACTGTGACAGAATACCTGAGGTACAAGCACACAGGGAGGAAAGGTTCGCCTGGGCTCATGGTTTCAGAGTGTCCACCTGTGATCGGCCGCCTCTGCTGTCTGGGGTCTGTGCTGGGCAGAACACTGTGCAGGGAGGGATGCCCCAGGGAGCAGGGATGGAAGGGAACCCACTGCGGCTCCGCGTCTGCCTTGAGAGCTCCCCCACCCTTCCACAGTTACGCAGTTCCCACCAGGCCTCACCTTCAGGGGGCACCACTGCCTCCAGGAGCGCCAGAGGCCGGCCACCAAGCCCTGAGCAGGGCCTGCGGGGCCACGCCAGCTCACGCTCCGCAGCTGGACTGTCCTGGAGATCACCCTCTTCCCCATCTCTCCTTGTCTCCCTGCTCCTCCTCCTTCCCCTTTAAACACTTATTAATCACCTGTTGTGTACCTTTGCACATCCAGCTGCCGGCATTAGACTCAGAATGAAATCTTGCCTGCTGGAGTGTCTCTTCCCACGGCCTCAGCCCCCAGGCTCATGGGCTCCAGGGAGGGGCCGGGAAGGGGAGGCGAGGGTACTCATGCTCTCCTCAGACGAGGGACCCTCCCTCCTCTTCTCCCCAGTCATACCTGCTTCCCCCAAACACTAGGTTTTCCCACTCTGGGAACCCCAGGTTCCTACAGCTTGGTCAACTCCCACAGAAGTCGCCTGCTCCTGAAAGTCCCCCAGAGCCTTTAATTGTGGCCTTTGTGGAAAATTCCAGGAGTGTCATCAGCTGTTGTTCCTGGCAGGCCGTCTGTCCTGATGTAAATAAATGAGGTAACGCATTTAAAGAAGCCGGCAATATTTACATACTTGGGAAGGAACCTCTCAAACAATCTGCCAGTACAGGTCACACACACACAAATTAAACCCTGGACTCCCAAGCACGGGTTCCTTATTAAAGTGGGAAGGGCAGGAGGCACCCCCTAGCTCCCTGGCAGGGAGGCACAGCACAGGCCTGCTTGTGTTTGGGGGAGTCAGCACTTTTGCAGGCACAGGGCTGTGGCGTGGGGGACTTTGGAGCTGGGACCGTGAGTGAGGGGACAGAACAACAGAGAACTCTTAAACTAACCAACCCCTCCCACCACCACCACCACGAGGGTCATTGTTTCTTGGAAGGCTGCCAATCAAGCTTTATTTTCAGTTTTTAAAAAAGCATAGTTCATAATCATTGGATGTTTCATGCTCAGCTCAGATTGGAGAGGTAAATATTTAGGCAAAAATTTCTAAAAATAGGGCTCAGTGCTTAAAGTACTTCCCTAGCATGCACAGGGTTCTGGGTGCAATTTCCCAGCGCCACACAAAGTTTTGCTGAGTATGGTGATGCAGGCCGGAAGCTCAGCACTCAGGGAGGCTGAGGCAGGGGGGTTCTTGTGATTTCGAGACCAGCCTGGGTTTTATAATGAGCCCAGGACCAGCCTGGGCTGGAGAGAGAGACCCTGTCACACACACAAAAAAAATTCTAAAATGATGTTTCTATTGAGAGTATAATGAAGATTTTTATTAACCAAAGGAGGAAGAAATATATTTGAAAACAGGAGTAATTACAAGAGCGACACCTTGCCCACAGCTATCTAGCTGCAAAAATGTGTGGAACCAAAAATCCAGGAGGAAGTACTCGGCTAGTTCCGTAGGATTCGGGAGCAGCGACAGTTCGTGGTTTTAGGTTGTTAGTCCTGGGCGAGTTCATTCCCCCTGAAGTATTTGCCCGTTTCCGGGTTTCTGGGTGTTGCAACAACCCTGTGCTGAGGAGACAGGGAGGGCGTCTGATCCCAGGGAAACAGCAGCTGGGACTGAGTGACCAGGATGAGGCAAGCCCTAGGTCTGGAACTGTCCCTGGTCTTCTACATTATGGCGGTGGGTTTTTTTGTTTTGTTTTTTAGAGCAGAACAGGCAAAGAAAAGACTGAGAACTCAAACTTTGAGCTCATCTGGCATCAATTTCTCTTCTCTCAAAATGTTGCTAAGTATAGCTCGGTCGGCAGAGCCAGTACGAAGTGAGGACCGTGGGACCTGTGGCGCACTGCATGATGGCATGTGGATTTTACCTGCCAGGTGTCGCTAGACACCAGGGACTCCTTTTCGCTTTATTTTAAAATATTATTTCTTTTTCTGTTTACTTAACTTATTTTGAGACAGGGCCTCACTCTGTAGCCCAGGCTGATCCTGAATTCACTCTGGAGCCGAAGCTGGCCTTGGACTCATGGCAATTCTCCTGCCTCAGTCTCTTGAGTGGTGGGACTGCAGGCATGTGCCACCGTGCCCAGTTTATGTGGTGCTGAGGAATTGAACCCAGAGCCTTGCCCTTGCTAGGCAAGCTCAGTAACCACCGTGCTCCACCCCCAGGCCCTCCCTTTATTTTCCCTTGAGTTTTTGGGTAAACTGATTCCATAATGACATTCCCTGCCTACCCCACCAAGCTCAACGCCCTTTCGTGTGGCTTTCCTTGGTGTCTAACGCATGGGTGTTACTGGCCAGGAAGGCCATCTCCCTAAGGGCCTTTTGCTGTGGTGGTAGACAGGAGAAAGGCTCATTTAAGCTGGCTTTGGGGCCGTGGTGAGAGAAGCAGGACCAGGAGTCAGGACCGGGAGTCGGGGAAGCTCAGCACAGAGGAGGGGCATTCCCAGATCTGGGTTGACAATGTATCGGTCTGTTAACTGGGAACTTTCTAGCTGTGGCTGCGTGGGGCGTTCTCAGATTTGCACCTCTTTGCCCTGGGGTTCAGTTGTTGCCCTCCCCGCAGGTCCCTACCCGGCCCTGGATGGAGGGTTCCCCAGGGAGTTCTCAGTCCTCCACGCCACACACGTGGGCGCCGCTGAAGCCTGGGGGAGCAAGGGTAGTGGGGCTCACCTTCCTCTAAAGCACTTCCTGGAAAGTATGGCTTTTAAGTTTAAAATTCTGTCCTGTGGGTACCCCGGAGCAGGTGTTGAGGTCTCCAGTGCAGAGTCTTGCCCACGCCAGGGGACCTGCTCCCCAGGATGCCAGGGGGCCAGGACACACCCAAAAGGCAAATATGAGCTAGGGCGTCCTCACAGCACGGCTCTGGCTGTGTGTGACCCATGTGTGCGCGTGTCCAGGTATTGAAACTAACTTTAAAGAACTCTGAGAAGAATTGTGACAGTCTCCACTCACTGAGGAAATAGAGGCACGGGGAATTTAGATACGTAGAATATATGGCATTTGTAGATTTTTCTGTATCTGTTCCCTCAGTAAGTGTTCATAGCACCATAGAATATTCTTTATAATGTTTCTTTCTCTTTTTTTGTGGCAAAGTCTTCTACAGTCCAGGCTGTTCCTGAACTCATATGGAGCCCAGGTTGGCCTTGAACTCATGGCAGTCCTGCCTCAGCCTCCTGGGTGCTGGGGTTACCAGCGTGTGCCAACACCACCAGCTTTATGTTTCTGTGCCTCACTTTCATCAGTAAGCAGGTGCTCACAGCAATATGTGTGTCTATGAAATGTGAATGTAAGATCATATTTTTCCCAAATCATGAAACCGTGCCTTGTCCCCCCCCCCCCAATTTATTGATATGTACAAGTGCAGAATTTAAGGTTTACAATGGAGTTGAGCAGTTTGTGCACATACATTTCTTGTCAAAGTGACAAGGGCTTCCCCGCTCTCCTTTTGGCCCCCTACTCTTCCTTCCC
>PVKB01005067.1:0-26876 GCA_004027205.1 Ctenodactylus gundi | reverse complement strand
AAATCTTTGCCTACCCCTATGTCTTTTAGAAATTTGCCTACTTTGTCTTCCAGAAGGTTTAGTGTTGCATTTTTAATGTTTAGGTCTTTAATCCATTTTGATTTGATTTTGGTGCATGGTGATAGGTGTGTGACTAGATTCATTCTTCTGCATGTGGATGTCCAGTTTTCCCAGCACCATTTGTTGAACAGGCTGTCCTTTTCCATTGTATGGATTTGGCCCCTTTGTCAAAAATTAGGTAGTTTTGTTTCTGCATCCTCGATTCTGTTCCACTGGTCTATTTTGATACCAGTACCAAATTGTTTTTACCACTGTGGCTTTGTAGTATAGCCTGTCTGGGATTGTAATGGCTCCTGCTTTGGTCTTGTTGCTTAGGATGAAAATGTGCCTTGTATGCACTGGACGTAATTGCCCAGTACTCTATGCTAAGCCAGCTCGATGCTAGCCGCAGCCTGCAAGTGGGTGGCCCAGCAGGGATGGCGGCCGCCGGCGCCTGGCTTCTCTGGATCACAGATCCGTGGTATTTTAGCTCTGGGCTGCTCCTGCACAGTGGTCTGCTGGTGCTGAGGACCAGGTGGCAATGTTGGGGCACTGAGATGTTATTGGTCATGTGCCAGGTTGTATCTGAAACCCTTCACGTGGGCGTGCTGTGTGGCAGCCCCTGGGTGAGCGATACGTCACCTACTTTATAAACCAGGAAACTGAGGATCGCTAAGGCACAGGATTTGTCCAGGTCTAAGGCAGCTCAGGAGCAGAGTCACCACCATAGCCTCTACCCCCACTCCTAACCGCCGCATGACGCTGTATTGTGTACCAGTTAGCGTTGGTGTGGGTGTGCGGGAGGCTGGTCCTGGGGATCGAGCCCAGAGACTTTCACTGATCTCTCTCTTGAGACAGGGTCTCTCTGAGGTCCTAAATTGCCCAGCCTCAGCTCCACCTGCCTTGGGCTCCCAGAGTGCTGGATTACAGGCATGTGCTTTGTGATATTCTTACAATGGTAATATCAGACTGAACCAAAATGTCCTTTAAGTGATCAGTGTGACCTCTGGTGATACTTTATGATGTGGGGCTGGAAGAAAAACTCAGGTCAGCTGTATTCCCCCCTCCCCCCAAGAGAAGACGCCACCCTGCCTTCAGACTCCTACCTAGAAGCCACCGCAGGGGAGGACTATTGGTTGGTTTAAACACCATCAGCAGCGTAGACATGTGCGTACATAACCCCGTTGTGGGAGTGGGAGCCTACCTGCTGGGCAGACTGGTCAGGGGACAGGAAGGACCCCTTCCTAGCCTCAGCAGAGGCTTCCTGCCTGGCCAAGAGGCCAAGCCGGCCTCTCCAGCCTGGCACGAGCAGGGTCCCATGTGGGCAATACATGGACCGCTGTGCCCAGCACCCGAGAGTTCGAGCTTCTGTGTGTGCCTGGCCGGAGTTCCCGGCCCCTCCCCCGCAGGCTTCATCCCTCGTGTGGCAGACGAGGGCCCTTTGCCACCTGTTGGCATTACGTCACCGCTCCCCGGAACGCAGTTGCACCAAAGGCCCTCGACACAGTGGTTCTTCTTGTATTGTTTGCCCTCGCAGGGCTGACGGCATGCCAGCTGATGTCATGGCGAGTCTTTGTGTGACTGCCATGGCAACTGGGCAGGTGGGCAGCCCGGCTGGTGTCCGTGCTCGGGGAGGGGCAAAGGCAGAATCTTAAAAAGGGTGTTTTTTTCTGTGTGGGGTTTTCTGGTTTAGTCTTTTTCCTTCTTTGTCTGCATCCTGTTTTTAACTAGCTGCTGTTAGGACGGCTTACAGCGGGTAAGGACCAGGCACTTCTCTTTTTCTCCCTTAGAAGCGTCTTTTGTCATTCCTCTCCTCCTCTATGGAAAAATTGTCACAACTGCCTTTTTCCTAAAAGTGAATGAGGTTCCCCGTCATTAGCCAGTGGAGCCGTTCGCTGGGGCTTTGTGGAGGCAGAAGCAGAGCGCCTTTCACAATAACCCTTGAGGGACTCCTTTGCAGAGCACACAATGGTGGCAGTGGGGAGGGGATTGTGATTTTAAGCTTCCGCAGGGCAACTTTCCTGCTTTTGGTGTTTCTTTTGTACTTTGGGCTCAGACTTTATTCTCTTTTCCTAACAGTACCAAGGAACAGTGTAAGGACAGTCTTTAATGGTCTAATCGAGGGAGTCAGAAGCTCTGTCTTCGCAGAAAGTGAAGAGGTAGGCGTTGCCTACTCAGGATGAGGACTAGGACACCGTCCTGCCCCTGGGTGTCCTCTCGACAACTTCCCATGTCCCGAGAGCAGTGGACTTCTTATCTGGTGTGCCTGGCCCCTTGTCCCCAAGGAAAGGGGCACAGCTCGCTTGGGGTCAGAAGCTAGCGGACAGGCAGCTTCCTGTCCTCACCTCACACGCTGCGTGTCCTGTCTTCTCTCCCTGGACCCTCGAGGCGGGCACGAGACATCGCTCTTTGTTACGTTTCTGTTTTGTGTCTCGGTGTTCAGCTAGCAGGAGCTCTCTAGTTTCTTCCTCTGTCTTAGTTCTTGTTGATGAGACTCAATACCCAACATCCACAACTTAAGGGAGGAAAGGTTTGTTTTAGCACACAGTTTCAGGGGGTCTTGGGCCCTTCATGGGTGGCCTGCAATGGTGGGAGGGCTTGGCAGAGGCCACTCACGGGGAAGCTGTTCCTGGCACAGGAAGCAGAGCGCCAAGGGCAAGAGCTTTCTTTCCGGGTCACGCCTTCCAGGTCCATCCCTTCCAGGTCCTTTTCCACCTCTTAGCAGCACAGGAAACCACCAATGAAAGCCGCACATTGGGTGCTGGAAGAATGGCTCAGTGGTTAAAGAACTAGGCAAGTGCTAAGTACCGAGTTCAATTCCCCAGCACCACATGGGCGTGGTGGTGCTCAACTATAACCCCAGCGCTCAGGAGGCTGAGGCAGGAGGATTGCTGTGTGTCCTAGGCCAGCCTGGATTACAGAGTGAGACCCTATTTTCATACAACAAACCCCACAACTGAATCACCTTCCAGTCACGCGGCTTTTGGGGGACGTTTCAGACCAAACCACAGCACCCTCCTCCTGCGAGGCTAAGTGTGTCTGCTGTGTTGGGTCTGAATCACAAATAATTTGCAGGATGAAGGCAACTGAGGTTTCCTAGTTCATACAGCTGCATTGTCTAGTCCGAACCTCGTAATCACTGTTTGGGTTTATGCATGGGCGTGGCTGATCCTGCATAATCACCGTTAAGGAACCTTAACAAGCGTAGTGCTCTGACTCCAACCCGCTTTGGCTGAACGTTGATCATTTGTCACTTCTATCAAGCAGAGTGTCCTGCTCTGGCGTGCACTAACCCTCCTGAACTGTCCGCTGTCCGCTTGGCCTTCCCGTTAAACGCACAGCGTGGGGTGGACATCGTCGCAGATCCAGTGATGGGACTGGATGGGGGGGTTCCCTAAGTCAGACTGGATTCTTCTAGGGTAGGATGAGGGGTGTTCGCATTTAGGAATGGGGAAGCAGGCACGACATAAGCTTTGTGTGAGCAGGTCTCCAGCTCAGTGTGTTTCATAGGTGCATTCGAACCCCCAACCTTTTTGGCATCAGGGACTGATTTCGTGGAAAATGACTTTTGGATGTACCGGAGAAAGCAGGGGAGACTGGATGTAGCAGGAGCAAACCAGCCTTGGCTCCACTCAGAGCATCAGGCATTAGATTGTCCTAAGGAGCACACATCCTGGGTCCCTCAGATGTGGAATTCACAGAAGAGTCGTACTGATAGGACATAGGACGGGGCAAAGCTCAGGTAGTCATGCTAGTGACAGAGGGCGGCTGTAAATGTAGAAGCAGCTTTGCTCCCTGGCCTGCTGCCCGCCTCCTGCCGTGGGCCCAGTTTCTAACAGGTCTCTGGCCTGGGGATCTGGGCCCCTGGGTTAGAGTTTTCCTGAGGGTTTACGTGTTACCTGCCCTGACAGCCACGCACGAGGGAGTGGCTCTCGCAGTCTGTCCTGTTGGAAGGCATCAAACATGATCACGAGATCCCTCACATGTCGCTGTCTCGCTGTCCTGGCACTTCCTTGCAGCTGCTAGCTCTGCACTGCTGTCTCAGTGACATTAATATGAGTCACTAGTGTGCACCTGGAGCCATGCACCCAGTGGTCTCAGACATGCAGTCACACCCACTTCCCTAACTGGGAAACCAAGGTACAGAGTGTGCCTCAGCCACAGAGCTGGGGGACAGTGGTACTGGGACCTCAGCCCGGGCCACATGGCTTCTCCATGTCCCTGTGTCACCTCCCTGCTGTGCAGGGAGCAGCAGGGCTCTCTGGACACTGGGCCTACCCCAGGATGGAGGCAGGAGCTCTCTGCCGGGGATGTCACCACCGCCCTCCCCCCCGCCCCCATTCCTCAGCTCCCAGAACACAGGGTTCTGAGTTGGTCACTGAGGCCCAGAAGCCCTTCAAGGCCCACAAGAGGGAGCCCCGTAGGCACAAGGAGAGTGTTCTAAACCAGCCCTTCCTATGCCCTGAAATCCCAGCTCTCTGGGAGGCTGAAGCAGGAAGATCGCAAATTTGACCCCAGCAGGGGCAACTTGATAACCGAACAGGAAGAACCTGTCTCAAAATAAGAAAGATTAAAAAGGGGCAGGGATTTAGCTCAGTGTGAAGGACCTGGGCTCAGTCCTCAATGTCAAAGAGAAAGCAAGGTGTGGTGGCACAGGCCTTTCATCCCAGCACTCTGGGATGCCGAGGTAGGAAGATCGTCGCACGTTCAAGCCCAGAATGGGTAACTTAGTTGACTTAATGAGACCCTGTCTCAAGCAGTAAGACAGCAGCTGGGGATGTAGCTCAGTGCAAAGGCCCTGGGCTCAATCCCCAGCACTGCCAAGAAAAGAAAAAGAAATACAGAAAGAGCAGAAAGAGTACACTGTGAGGCCCTCTGTGCACAGGGCTGGTCCCGGGATCCAGGCCTCAGAGCCACAGGCCATGCCCACCCTCAGCACCCATGTCCCCTCACTGTCCCACAGCGTCCCGGTGGTCACCCCGTCCCTCTGTGTCTGACTGCAGGGGGACTCAGCGGCTTCAAGCAGAGCCACGAGAACCTGTGTGACAATTCACTGCAGCTGCAGGAGTGTCGGGAGTTGGGCGGCGCACCCCCGGCCCCGGGCCTGCTCCCCCAGCCGGCGCCCGGCACCCCGGACATCGAGGGTGCTGAGCTGACTCCTGTCCTGCCTTTCCTCTTCCTGGGCAACGAGCAGGATGCGCAGGACCTGGATGCTCTGCAGCGGCTCAACATCGGCTACGTCATCAACGTCACCACGCACCTGCCCCTGTACCACTATGAGCGTGGCCTGCTGCGCTACAAGCGGCTGCCGGCCACCGACAGCAGCAAGCAGAACCTGCGGCAGTACTTCGAGGAGGCCTTTGAGTTCATCGGTGAGTGCCCCCTCCTGGGCTGGGGCCAGGGCGTGTGGGCGTCACAGCACAGCTGCTCTCAGGTGTTCCAGGCTCGGCCATCATTTGTGGCCAGCTGTCCTCCTCACTCGTGGCCTGGCCGTGGGGATAGACAGAAGAGAGTGGTCAGCTTACGTCCTGGACCCTAGGGACTCTTGCCACCATGGTCTCAGGGAGCGATGGGAGCAGGGAGCACCCATGTGTCCATAACCCAGAGAGGCAGGGACAGGGTGGGTCACAGCTGGGTTGTCCCCTCATCTGTGAGGGCCGCTCAGAGCCCTGAGGGACCCTTGGCGTGGTGGTAAAGAGGGGTGATTGAAAATTACAGGGAAGGCTTAAATTTCAAGAATGTATTACAGTGAAAGATACATGGTCATGAATCCCCTCAGAGCCCCCCCCCCCACGCTTCGATCACACATGTCCCATCGCCCTGGCCACTTGCCAAAGGAGTTCTTGAAGTCCCCGTTCCTGAGTGGGTTTCCCAGGTGTGATTAAAAAAAAAAAAAATACAGGGAATGCTGCTGCCAAGTGACACCCAGTGGAAAAGCAGGCTCATAAGACACAGCGATGTGTCCTTGTCCACCCGAGTCGGTGGATAGGGTCTCAGTGACTTCTGTCTCTTCCTCCAAGTCAGAATGATCATGAGAGGTCAATGGTTTGAATCGATTCGGGACATTGAGACAGCCGCAACAGCACAACTAGAACCACTCAGGAAAGAGGACCTCCGGAGCTGCTTCAGAAAGGGGCAGAAGTTGTGGGATGCGTGTGCCTGAAGGGGAAGGGAAGGGTTGGGAGCTGGTATTCATAGCCACTTGTCTCTTAGTGAAAGCGAATATTTGAATTGAAATGTGCCATGTATTTTTCAACCATACCTCAAGCATGCAGAATTAACTGGCCTATCATGCTTGGTTTTAAATTCATTGCAATCCATTTTTTTATCAACCACTGTCAAACGTGGGCACCAGCTGACCTCTTCCTCTCCTCCCCCCCAGAGGAAGCCCACCAGTGCGGGAAGGGGCTGCTTATCCACTGCCAGGCCGGTGTGTCCCGCTCCGCCACCATCGTCATCGCCTACCTGATGAAGCACACGCGGATGACCATGACCGATGCCTACAAATTTGTCAAAGGCAAACGACCAATTATCTCCCCCAACCTGAACTTCATGGGGCAGCTGCTCGAGTTCGAGGAGGACCTCAACAACGGGGTCACGCCACGGATCCTCACGCCAAAGCTCATGGGTGTCGAGACGGTGGTGTGATGGCTGCCTGGGGACTGCGGGGGCAGCTGGGGGCTGCTCTCTGCGAGGAGCTGTGCAGATGGAAGGATTCTGGTGTTTTCCGTTTTTCTTTGTCTCTCTTTTTTAAGTCGGGGTAAAGTTTGCCAACAGATGCAAACTTGTTCAAAGCCCTCGAATTTTTAACACGTGTGAGAAGACCGTAACTTCTGGCACTGTGGAGATGCCCTCCTTGAAGGGACAGAGTCAGGGGGCTAAGCAGGTCCTGCGGGAGGCCACCAGTGGCTTTCTGGACAGTTTATAGTCCATAGTCTGTGCAGGTTCATAGACTGAAGATACTGTCCTTTAAACCAATTCAGAGGAGCCCACAGGAGGTAGCGATGCCAGCTGGTCCTGCAGGCCTGGGATCTGACTGGGCCATCATCACGCAGAGAGTGTGGCGGCAGCGGGGGTGGCCTGCAGACCCCGAGGTGCTCTCTAGGGAGACGGGATGCTGTGGATTTTGTGTGTTTCGTGCTCAGAATTCCTTTTTCTTTCCTTTTTTCATTTTTTTTCCCTGCGTGAAGAGATGTTTTGAAACCCCAGGGACTGGCTGTCGCAACTCACACCTTCCTGGCTCTTGGGTCGTATGTGGAGTTTTGGGCGTGCGGACAAGGAGGGGGTCGGCAGAGGGATCCCGCGACACCCGCTACTTTCTGCCGCCTTTTTTTCCCTTCCTTGAAATCCTTTTGATTTGATTCAGGTTACAGTGCCATAAACCTTGTTACATATGTATATCAGAATGTAAAAAAAAAGACAAAAATTTATTTAAAAATATTTTTCGCAAAAAAGGCGTGTTTCCGTTGATTGTGTAAAAATTTATTTTCATTATATAAACGAAACTCCTTTTGGGATGTGTTGTTTGGCCTTTCTTCCCTCGCTGAGCCCTCTGCTTGGGACCAAGCCTCTCTGGTGACTTGTCCCTGTGACCTGATGGGGAGTAATAGAGCTCACCTCTTCACACACGGGCAGGGAGATGGGCAGGCAGCGAGAAAACACAAAGAGCTCCGGGATCCACCTGCTGGTCACTGTCCTGTCCCTTCCCTTTCTCCTTCCTGAGGCTTTCCTCCCTACCTATCACCGCTTTGACCTCTGGCCGCCCTGGGCAGTGACCAGCCAGGGCCCATGGGGGACACCCACCTGCCTCTGCCCAACTCTCAGAACTCCATGGTGGCTCCTCAAGGGCTGCTTGATGAATATTTTGCCACGTGTCCTGGTGGGGCAGGCAGGCCTCCAATCCCAGCCCTCTGGAAGGTGGAGGCAGGAGGATGGCAGATTGGAGGCCAGCCTAAGCAACTGAGACAGTTAGTGAGACCCTGTCTCAAAATCAAAAAAATAAGGTTGGATCATGCCAGTACCACACTGCCAAAAATTGTGCCAGTCCTCCACTGGCGGGTCTTTCTTCCTAGTCTTTGCCCACTCCTGTTGCTGCATGGTCACTTGATGCCTTTGGTGACACTGACCATGTGATGCACCACAGTTGCACTCTGCTGTCTGAGTACAGCTTGTCCGTGAGACATGGTTTTTGACACAGGTGTCCTGGAGACCGGGGTGGGGTGGGGAAGGAATAAATCCCAAGGCTTTTTGTGTTTCACTGAAGCAGACATCTGAGGGACTGAACTGCAGGGCAGGTACGGGGAGCTGAGGAGTTCTGCCACGTCCAATGCCATGCGGTTACCTGGAACATCCATATTTTGGTGAATAGCTGCTTACCAAAGTTACAGCAGAATACCCTGGCATTTATATTTTTAAAATAACTTTTCTGCCAAAGCAATTTAAATTCTTCTTTCATTAAAACATTAGCACTTGCCCTAAGTGGATCTTATCTCTGAAAGGTAAAAGGTCTGGCTAAGCACCTTGAATAAAGATCAAGCTATCTTTAACAGGCTTTGGGAAATAAGCCGTATCCATAGTTGCAGGATTCCTCCCCCTGGAGCAGATAATGCCCAACCTGAAGTGTCTGCTTTGAGCTCTGATTAGAGACATGTTAATTGTGGGCCAAGGGATAGGGACGAGGACAGCAGAGCGCTGTCCTCTGCGTGGATGGTGGTGACAAAGGAATTCAAATGAACCAGTGTCTGAAGTCCCACCCCTCCACAGGAGATTTGGGAGGAGGCAAGATGCAAGTGAGGTCCTGCCCTGTTTCCCCACGTCCTCAGGACAGCCTTGTCAGTGTTTAGAGCGAGACAAATGCGTGTGTCAGGGCTGATGGGCAGTGGGAATGCTTAGCGTTTTTGGAAGGAGCTATTCCACAGCCAGCCTCAAGCAACTGTGGGATCTAGAGAGACCCCAGGGGGGAGTGTGGCTTCCATCTGATGGTGGCCCTACAGTCTCCAGGCCAATGCAGTCACCCCGAGAGGATAAGCTGGATGTGAGGCAGAGGAGAACAATGGGGGACGCATCTCAGGCCTGTTCCAACCTCAGTGGGGTGGGCCGTGTGGACCTAGCATACTCGGCCACAGAGCTGAGCTTGTACCTACCCAGGACACTGAGAGGCAGAAGGTAGGTGACACCTGGAGAGAGCTTCAGCAGCCACTGTCATGGCACCAGCCCTCAATCAAGGTGAGTTTTGGGCCCAGGGGACATTGTGCCGTCATGACAGCACCTGGTGCCCCCTCCAAAGTACAACAGCTCCTGCACTGCTTCTGCTTTTGGTCTCCCACACATTTTCCTTAAGTCCACATGAAACAGGCAAGGGAATTCTGGGAACGCTAGTTCTGGATGTAGTTGAGATGTTACTGTATAAAACCCACTACATTTCACCCCTTGCCAATTTGAAGGGCAAATTCTATGCTTCTGTGCAGAGTGTCAGAACAAAGACATTCAGTAGCAAGATGGTACTTCTGCCTAGCAAGACACAGCTTTCCCTCCTACAGGTTAAAACACACTCACCTTTGGCCCCAGGGAGGACACATGGCCCCTTCTGTTACTTCATCTGTTTGGGGTGATGTTAAATCTTCTCACTGCCATCCAGTCTCCACTCATGTCCTGTAATTTAAATGCTGAGATGTAAGGATGGTCAAAATGTGCCTTCCAAAAGAGTACATTGAAGCCTAAGCCCTGGGCCATATGAATGTGACCCTGCATCCCACATTGGCTGATGTAATAGGGTTTAAAGAATGGTCCTCTTGGATTAAAGTGGGTTTACTCCAGTGACTATTAGACTTGAAAGAAGACAGGAGAGGATGTTGTGTGAGAACGGAAGCAGTGATTTGAGTGATGCTTCCCCAAACCAAGGGACACCCAGGGATCCCCATAATCAGCAGAGATAGGAGGGAGGTGAGGGAAGACTCTGTGGTCCCAGGAGGACATGGCCTGCTGGCACTGCGAGTGTGGACGTCCAACCTCTGGGCTGCATCAGAAGGACTACTGTTCCCATGATCCATGAGGCCTGCGGTACTGTATTTCACCAGTCTCAGGACATGATTCCAAAGGATAATTACCTTTCTCACATTTTATATTAGATGGTAAGGGGGGGAAAGAAAAAAGAATTGATAAACATATGAACACATTTATACAAAAATAGGAAATGTTTCACTTACTGTTCTAGTTTCTGTAACTGGCCCGTGGCAGTGGCTGGTCCTGACAACTTCCTGCCTTCACGTGCCATCCACATCCCTTGGCCCTCGGCACGCACATCGCAGCAGCTGGCCGGGGGCCCTCGCCTGTGGAGGTGACCTCGGTCTTTCTTAGAGTGGTGTCCAAACCTTGGCAACTGAGCTTGCAGTGGGTCGTTTTTCAGTTGCCTTTTTACAGTGACAAAAGTGTCTCAGGCCATGACAGTCTAGAAGATGCCCTTGAACTCCAGACAGACCTGCTCCTTGTCAGTGCCACTTCTTTTTGACAGGAGCAGCTAGTAGGACCCTGCTTGGCTTGCTAATAATAGTGGTTTTTTGTTTTGTTTTTTGCAGTGACTGCCGTTGAACTCAGGACCTTCATACGGAGCTATATTCCTAGTCATTAATTATTATCATCATTTTAATTTTGAAGCAGGTTCTTGCTAAGTTGCCCAGGGTAGGCTCAAACGTGTGATCTCCCTGGCTCAGGCTCCCAGAATGCTGGGGGTAGGGATGCACAGCTTCCCAGCTGCTGTGGATTCATCAACACGAGGGATCCTGGAGTCACCAGCAGGCAGTCCCCACGAGCACATCGTGGAACCCTGGCTGACCTCCCGGTAGAAGCATCTCTCCTGTTAGAACCAAGATGTCAAACCCAGCAAAGCCTACAAGGGAAGGTGAAAAGAAGATAATTGGCCAGTGGGCCACTGGGAGTAACGTCGAGGAGAGCTGCTCCCGTTTCCACTCATTTCTACTCTTTGGTTCCTCCACAGTTCTGGAAAAGAGAGAAACAGCATTCCAGATTGTTGATGGTTTAGAGAATTTATTCCATCTTTTGGGACATCCCCCAGCCCTGGAATGCATCCCATCCACCTAGCACAGAGACTGAGTTGTCAGGACAACCATCCCACCTCCCCACTTGGAAGTGATGGAGACCAGGGACAGACTCGCAGCCTGAGCCTGTCCCCACGGTTACATTACTACATGGAAATTTCCTTGGTCTGAAGCACTGTGGGAAACCATCACAGTGACCAAGACATAAGAATTCTGTGGTACTTATTGTAAAAGCTCTGTAGGCAGGAGAGGCAAATTCACCTGAAGAGTAAGTTTCCATGGTGTGAAAGAAACCACTGCCCTTCTGTGGCAGATGAGGTCCCCTCAGGTAGCCAGCAGATACTCCCAAATGGTGGTGCCACTTTAGTGGCTCAGTGTTGGGATCACCTTTGGTGGGCTAGACACTAACTCTTAGCTGTTGCCAGGTCAGACTTGATGGGTCGAAGTTCCTATTGCTGGCCTTGTGTACACCCTTCATGTCCGCTACCATGGCCACATTGAAGAGCCAGCAGGTCAAGGAGGAGGAGAGGCCAGATGAAACAACACAGAAGTTACCAACTCACCACGCACACGGTCCTTCTGTCCCAAGGGGGAGCTTTGGCAAAAATCCACTCAGAACACTCTGGGATGTCTGTCTACTTAACAGTTCTCATTTTCCTGTCACTGGCTTTCCAGCTGTGTTTCTTCTAGATCCCGGAATATCTACCCACATGTGGGCCACCACCCATGAAGCCAGGTGGAGTCTCATCGCCAGTGCCACCTCCTTTCAGGAACCATGAACAACCAGGTGCACTGATGGAAATTCTACCCACAGGGAAATGCCCTCCATCCATCTGCCTGGGTCGCCCAGAGCAGGGCTGTGCTGGTACAGCCGTTTGGTCTGGGTGACACCAACATCCTCAGAAAGCTTTCTTTAAACAAGGCCACTAGCCCCTGAGAACTTCCTATGAGCCCACAGATGTGAGTTCCGGGAGATACTGGCACAGGACACAGCACCTAGGTCACCTGCCTGTGCAGGATGCTCCTCCTCCTTCTCCCTTTCTTCTTGGTAGTTGTCTTAGTTATTTCTTTGTTGCTGTGACTCAATACCCGACACCCACAAACTTAGGAAAGGTTTATTTTAGCTCACAGTCTTGAAGGTCACAGTCCACTCAGGGGTGGCCGGCAACAATCGAAGTACATGGCAGAGAGAGGTGGAGGCAGCTTCCTTGAACAAACAGGAAGACAAGCTGAGGCTAGGCGAGACTCGTCCCCCCTCCTCCAGGAAGGCAGGTGCAGCTTATGTATCCTTTCAGGTCTCCGCCCAGTCACCAGTCCCTCCTGCATCCAGGTGTGGCCACTACACACCATTAATCCTAACTTAACTGCAACCCACCCTCCAGGCCAGACCCCAATCCTCCAACATCACATGGTTCCATTAAAATACATGAGACTTTTGGGGGACACGCCAGATCCACCAACATCACATGGTTCCATTAAAATACATGAGACTTTTGGGGGACACTCCAGATCCTAACCACCACAGGCCACATCCTTACACAAGAGCCCTGTCACCAACTGAGGACCCCACCCCATCTCAGGACCACATCCTCACCCCAGGGCAACGTCTCTCTATCCAAAAACCACATGACAACCAGGGCCACCTCTCCACCCCAGGTTCATGCCTCCATCTCAGGGCTACATCTCTGTTCTTGGGTCATCTCTTAGTTACTTTTTCATTGCTGTGACTCAATACCCGACACCCACAAACTTAGGAAGGGAAAGACTTATTTTACCTCACAGTCTCGAGTGTCACAATCCATTCAGGGGTGGCTGGCAACAATCGAAGTACATGGCAGAGAGAGAGGTGGAGGCAACTTCCCCAAACAAACAGGAAGGCAAACTGAAGCTAGGTGAGACTAGTCCCCGCCCTCCAGGAAGGCAGGTGCAGCTTATGTATCCTTTCAGGTCTCCGCCCAGTCACCAGTCCCTCCTGCATCCAGGTGTGGCCACTACACACCATTAATCCTAACTTAACTGCGATCCACCCCTCCAGGCCAGACCCCAATCCACCAACATCACATGGTTCCATTAAAATACATGAGACTTCTGGGGGACACTCCAGATCCTAACCACAACATCCACCCCTGGCCCCCAAAAGACTCATGTCCTTCTCCACATGCAAAATGCAGTTAGTCCTCAGTCATGCTTCCAACTTCCTGGCTTCTGTTTAATGTTAGTCTCTTGAACAACCACATGCTTTTTCCACTCCAGATTGCAATCTTTTTACATTTGTTTTCTCTGCCACTGTCTCCTGTCCTTCACTATAAGCTGGCTAAAAGCTGCAAATAGTAGCCATGTAACAGTTTTAACTTCAGTCTGCCTTGAAATTTCCTCCACCAGAGTAAGCAGTCCACCATCCTTAATCTCAATTTCAGGCAAAGTCTCTGGACAAGGGCAAAATGCCGACAAACTTTTTGCCAGAGCGTAGCACACATGGTCTTTGGGCCACTTGCCGACAGAGTCCTCCTTCCCATCTGAAAATTCTTGAGCCTGGCCTTTCCAATCCACATGTCTATCAGCATTCTGGTCTTCTGAGCTCCGACCAGAATCTCCCCCTCAAGCTCGGCTCAGAGCGCTCAAAGGCTTCTCCAGCTTGCATCCCCAAATGCTTCCAAATTCCTTCTGCAAACCGGTTCCAAAGACTTCTGAGCCACATCATCAGTTAAAGTACAGCAACGACCTCACTCCTCTGGTACCAATTTCTGTCTTAGTTACTTTTTGTTTCTGTGACTCAATACCCAACACCCACAAACTTAGGAAAGGTTTATTTTAGCTCACAGTCTCGAAGGTCACAGTCCAGGGGTGGCCGGCAACAATGGAAGTACATGGCAGAGAGAGAGGTGGGGGCAGCTTCCCCGAACAAACAGGAAGGCAAACTGAGGCTAGGTTAGACTAGTCCCCGCCCTCCAGGAAGGCAGGTGCAGCTTAGGTATCCTTTCAGGTCTCTGCCCAGTAACCAGTCCCTCCTACATCCAGGTGTGGCGACTACACACCATTAATCCTAGCTTAACTGCGATCCACCCCTCCAGACCAGACCCCAATCCACCAACATCACATGGTTCCATTAAAATACATGAGACTTGGGGGCACTCCAGATCCTAACCACAACAGTAGTTCTGGGAATTAAACCCTCGGCTTTCATACTGAGCTACATTCTCTGCCCTTTCCTTCCTTTTTCTCTACTTCTTTTTCTTTTCTTTAAGATGATGGGGTCACACTAAGTAACTAAATCACTGGATACGTTGTCCAAGCGAGACTTCAACCTCGATTCTCATGCTTCAGCCTCCCAGAGTGCTGGAATTTCAGGCCTGTGCGCCATGCCCAGCTTTTCTTTAAAAAAAAAAAAAATGGTTCTTATTGAGATGTCAGATCCACAAGCACATGGCCCTGCCTCCCCTGTGGCCTCACGCTGAACGCCACTGGCCCCCAGTGCTCACTGCCAACCCAGCCTTGGCTGCTCAGGGCCACAGATGTCCCAGGGCTTCCCCAGCCCCACGTGGTTTTCAGTCCTGAATCGCATCTGACAGGCTGCGTGGAACTCAAAATCCAGGACATTTTCAGCCTGAGCGAGCCAGCCCCAGACACCTCCAGGTTGATGCCCACCCCATTTCCACTGCCAGTGGAGGGTGAGTGTACGGGGGCTGCTCTGTTCTCCTGTGTTCAACGCGGCCTGATCGCCCACAGCTCTCTGGGCACTGAGGGCTGACAAGAGGCTCAGCTCCCTGCTTAGCCAACCTGGAACAGTGGCGCCCTGTCTCCAGTCGCAATGACCGAGCAGCCCGTCTCCCTCGTTCTCCCCCATTGGCAGCCCGCGTGCCGCCCACAGCAGCCGTGGGCTCAGCAGGCTGCCTTGGGGGCTGCTGATTTTGTCCATATTTGGAGAGGAGACGATCTCCCAGGATCGGGAGAGCGAGCGAGCGTGCGAGCGTGCGTGCGTTGGGTGTTTGTGCAGGGCAGGTAGAATGTATTAAGTAGGTATAGACACACTGGAAATCAGCACCTCAAGAGAGACGGATGATCCAGCACCGACCTCCTGGCCAGGGATTGTGCAAAAGTCAAGATTGACTGGCATGTTCCTGTGTCTCTCCCAGTTCAGTAAGAAAAACATGTGGAGAAACCTCAAGTGTAGACCACTCGTGAGTGGACATGAAGTGGCCACAGGTGTCCTATGGGCTGCCCAAGTCCAAAGGGGGCATCCAGGGACACCGCGACGGTCCCAGGCCTTCCTGCTTGGGTGCTGTGGGGGTGCCCAGGCCCTCCCCGTTCCAGAGCTCCTCTCACTGCAAGGTGTGGAAACGCCTCTGCAGACAGCAGAGCTTCCTGAAGTGATGGTAGCAAATGGCTACGGTAAAGCTCCGTTCTCCCCATGGTGGAACCCCACTCCTGACACTATGCAGGTGTAAGGCCGCAGGGGCAGAGCTCTCCTCACATTCTCTCATTCCTGGTCATGTTTTGGTTTTGCCTGGGTTCTTCTGTGACCTAATACTGACCATTTACTTCCAGGAGTTTCTCTACCCCAACTAATGTTATTTCAACTCCAAATTATAGGGAAATTTTATGAGGGCATTTTAAAGGGCAATTAATTGTGTTTTTGAGGAGGTGGTTACCATGGAATCTGTGTGGTGGCAGGTAAGTCACGGTCACTGCCAGGTCCCTGTGATGGGACGATGCTGTGGCGTGAGGGGATGTGCTTCTAGCTCGGCAACGTTGAAGAAACATGTTCTAAAATTAATGAGACGTGGTCAATGCTTACAAATACACAGGCCTCACAGGAGGATGCCTGACTCACATGCGATCCACAAGCAACAAAGGGAGAAACGGGGTGCCCTTTGGAAGGTCGGTGGGAAATTAGTCAGTTAGACCCTAAAGGCAATAGGATCATTTTAAACACTTTTTTGTTTTCGTTTGTAATTTTCTTTGGACATTCAGGACATAGAATAAGATCATGTATGAAAGAGTCCTCTTTTCTCTCTCTCCCTCCCTTTCTCTTCCTTCTCTCTTTCCCTCCCTTTTCTCTGCCCCCCTTTTCCTCTTCCTCCGTCTCTCTGCTGCATCTGTGACTTGTATTGCATTTTCTGCTGTCCGACTGCATGCTATTGGCTTTTGGGTTGAGGATCTTTCAGTTCTGTCTTAGTTACTCATTCATAGCTGGGACAGAATACCTGACATCTACAACTTAAAGGAGAAAACGTTTATTTTAAGCTCACAGCTTTGGGAGGTCTCACACAGAGTACTCACACGCAGCTGGCAATGGAGAGAGCTCACGGCAAAGGTCTAGCTGGAGAAAAGCTCTTCACAGCAAGGCAGAAAGAGGGAGCTGAGGGAGGGAGCAGCTGGTGGATGTCTGGAGACTCAGGCAAGGCCAGAGCTTTCCCAGCAAAAGCTGTAGCAATGTTCCCTCTTCCTTCCTCCACTCAGTTCAGAGTGGGTGACCCTACTTCACTTCCTGGTCTGCAAGTCAATCACACACACCTGAAAGCTCTGTGCTGGGTGTTTCCTGACCTCAACAAGTTGACTCAATCCCTCCAGATCAAGCCCTAGGCATCCGGCCCTTCCCGCCAGGCCCCACCTCCCAAGAGCACAGGGTCCCTCCCACAGATATCCACCTACATCCAAACATATGAGGCCCTGGGGGACACTCCAGATCCAAACCACAACAAATCCCAAGGGTCTTTTCCAGTTTTCTCACAGCTTTCTGAAACACCCTAGAACAAACCTGGAATAAAACTGTAAGCCCTTTTCTTCCAGGGTTTACTGAAATGTCAGTGTTATTTCTGGTTCATGTTGCAGCCCCCTTGTGCCCATGTGTGGAGCTGCACTGGTGACCGCAGGGCACACCGGGCGCGCCTCACTCCAGAAGATAGTCACTCGGCTTTCACAGCGCATGCCTGAGCACACATCGCTCGCTCAGCCAGGAACGGCTGCCCCCCGAACTCTAGACTTTCCTCTTCTTCAACCCCAAACTCCCTCGACAGAGAGAGCAGCTCTGCTCTGTACAGAAAGCTACGGCAGTCAGCTGGCAAGGACTTGGCAAGGGAATAGGCAGGGCAAAGGGACAATCTACTCACAGGTCCAAACACTCAGGAGACACTAGTTACGGCTTTAAAAAGTGACGGTGTGGGGAGGGTGGAGTCAGTCTTAATTTGTATTCCAGGAAGCAGCATTTTCCATGCCTGTGAGCCCCCCTACCTGGGGCACACCAGTGTCCTGTGGAGGTGACACGGTGTGGGGACATGGGGGGAGTTGTGGCGGTGTGCCTATCCTGGGCCTCCACTCGCACTGCTACAGATGAACTTTGGGGTACAGCTTTTGGGAGAACATTTTGACAATAACATCTGGCAAGTTCCCTTTCCCAGGGGAAGCTGAAAGAAGTGATTGATGATAGCCATTGGCCAACCGTCTCTGACAATTACTTGAGTTTCCTTCCAGATGATAAATTCTGTATTTTCAATCTAGATTAAAAATATGTAATATGTGCAAAATTCCTCTGCCAAGTTTCTTGTGTCTGAAAAGCTTGCTGCTCTGTAGTGCGGCCCGGTGCAGTACTGCAGCGTTTACGTCCTGGGTCTCCCAGCCACGGAGAGCCGGGCTAGCCCTTCACTACTGGCTTGTGCCCAAGAGCCTTGGGTAAAGAAAGGGACAGGGTGAGGTCGCCTCTGCCTCGCCATGCACAGCAGGCAGGCCCCTGTGTAATTCATCCCCAGAGACCAAGTAAATGACTCTGGCTCTGGGGTCCAAAGCTGTTCAGCCGCCTGCCGCCATCATCAGCCCTAGGGCAGGAGCTGGGTGAGTCAGCCCAGGCCACTTCCTGCCTCAGCAACTGAGCGAAGACACCTGGGAGAGAGGCTGCCTTGTGGGGACCTGAATTTCACAGAAATGCAGAAAAATCACGCAAGGCCCATCCAGAAGGCAGGAGGTGAGGTTGATTCCAGAAGCACTTAACACACACCCAGGGTAGGCACAAGCCAGCCTGGGCAAGGCCCAGCCAAGCTGCCACCCAGTATCCCCTGGCAGAAGGGCATTTGGCCCAGCCCTGAGTGGTAAGGATTGGAGCTGTCCGCTCTGGGCGTGGCAGGAGGCTGGCAGAGAAGGCAGCTTTGTCCAATGGCCTCTTGCACAGGTGTCACCCCTCCTTGGCCCATGGACTGGTACCAGTGTCAGGAACCAGGCCACACAGCAGGAGGTGAGCAGCAGGCCTGCGCACAAAGCTTCAGCTGCATTTGCAGTGGCTGCCCATCACCGGCATGGCCACCTGAGCTTTGCCTCCCATCAGAGCGGTGATGGCATCAGAGTCTCACACCAGCGTGAGCTGCACATGCAAGGGGTGGAGCCTATGTGCTCCTCCCGAGAATCTAACTCCGGATTATCTGTGGTGGAGCTGAGGTGGTGGGTGCTGACCCCTCCTCACCATCGGTCCATGAACAGATGGGCTTCCACAAAATTGATCCCTGGTGCCACAAAGGTGGGGTCCCCTCTAAGGAAATGAAACCGTATTCCAGGCCAGGAGCTGGCAAAGGGCTCCTGTGGGCTAGGGTCTCCCCTCACTCATGCACCAGTGTTTTGGGGAAAGGTCCACCCAGGCAGCCTCAAGGTGCTGGCTTCAGGGACAGACGATTGGGGTTTTAGATGGGATTTCGATGTCCACAGAATCTCCTACAGAATTCACAGGAGAGAGATATACAATCATTTGAGATCTCAGCAATAACGGAAGATGAATCTCTGAAAGAAGATGTGCTGTCCTGTTCCTGGCAGAGGGTGAACAATCCCAGGTGTGGGGGTCCACCTCAGACCCAAACTTGGGGTCCTTGCCTCCTCCAGCATCGCAGTGGCTGTGGACCCCAGGGCTTCCCTTCTGGGAGTGCCAGGACTGCAGGCTGTGGAGGGAGGCTGGCCCGTCACCGCGGTCACAGGGCTGCTTGCCCTCCTGCCGTCCATTTACAGAAACACACAGACCAAAGTTCACCAAGTTCCCTTTAGTGCCATGGGTACCCATCCTCTGTGAGTGCTATCAACACATTACCCTGTCACACACCTCTGGGTGTCTTTTATACAGCACACACACAC
The DNA here is from genome assembly GCA_004027205.1 of Ctenodactylus gundi. NCBI lineage: Eukaryota > Metazoa > Chordata > Mammalia > Rodentia > Ctenodactylidae > Ctenodactylus > Ctenodactylus gundi. The sequence continues at coordinate 7,677 of PVKB01005067.1, read as the reverse complement.
TTTCTAAAAGCCCAAATGACACTGGCTCCTATCTACACAGGAAAATGGGGCAAGAATTTTCATTGGGGCATACCGTGGAAGGTCCTAAATGGGCCACGAGGGAACCGAGGTGTGATTCTTAGTTGCATGAGGGGGCGTTTGGGATCAACATCAAAGTCACTCCACCTCCGGAAGGATAGCTTTCGTGTAGGTCATGGGAGCTGGCACTGTTGGCTCAGCACATGGTGAGCTGTGAAACGGGGAGGAAGAGGCCTATGCCATGAGGGTAGACTGGCCGGGCCAGGCCTCCTTTATCCTTCTCCCCGTCCCTCCCCTTGGCATGGGGTGAGATAATGGCCACACCTCCCTCTCCACTCTGAGTCCTGCTTGGTTTGTCCCCAGCTTTGTTCAGGTCCCTATTCAGGTGCCATGGCACTGTGATTTGGATGAGTGTGATGATTTGGGTGTGGGCTCTGTCCTGCAAGAGTTCACGAGTTTGGGGGCTCAGTCCTCGTCCTCTGGGGTTGGGTGATGGGAGCAGATGGGGGAGCTTGAGTGTTAGCGCTGGTAAGAGATAATTGGGTCACAGCGGTTACCACCCCAGAAAGGATTAGGCAGTTCCCAAGGTGAGGATTGTTGTGCACTGGATAAGCCCAGCCCCTCTCCTCCTGCCACTGCTGTCTGTCCCCCTGGTCCCCTCCCCAGTCCTGGTGTCATTACCATGCTGTGACACAGTCAGGGGCCCTTTCCAGACCTGGTGCCACACTTGCGGGTTTTTAGCTTCCAAAACCTTGAGCTAAATAAACCACTTTCTGGTGTAAGTACCAGTCCCCAGCATTTCCCCACGGCACCAGAAAACAGACACCACCACCAGGCCTCATTTGCAGCTCACAGGAATTCGCACCACAATTAAAACGTGTGTTTGCTCACCAGCTCTCCCCTCACATCCCCCTCCACAATCTGATGTCTCAGAGAGGAGGAATCTCACCCCCCACATGATGCTTTCCCAGAAGCCCCGGCATGTGGCAGGTGATCAGGAAGCAGATAGTGGGAGGTAGGGAGAGAAGGTACAGAGCACAGTGCTTCTCCTGTGGCCCTTGCCTCCAGCACATTGGCAAAGTTCTCCACATTCCTGTCTATCAGAGTTACTGAGGGCCAACACCCACGGTCTATGCTGCGCACACAGGGGTCTTCACCCGTCTGTCCAGGGGGACACACCCACCTCATGACTCGAAGTGATTCTTCCCGGACAACCTGCCGTGACAGGTCAGCCGCACCCCCCAGCCTTCCTCTGGTTGGCTCCTGGTGTTCCTCCCCCCTGGAGTGTCCCAGAGTCCCCAGAAACAACTCATGGTCTCCCTGACTCCTGCTTTGCCTTCCATGAGCCTATATTCCATACCACGTAATGTTTTCGGAAAGTGCATTGGTCCAGTGCTACTCGGCCCCGTCTCTGCCTGCCCCCACTCCTGGGCTCTGTCACAGAGGCCGGCCGGCATTTCCCACTCAAGGACTAGCTGTCCCCTTTCCGCTGACTGTGACATCCTTCTCTGAACCCAGTGGGTGTCCAGTACTGTTTTTGTCATCATTTAGTTTGGATGTCACCTCCACAGTGGGGCTTCCCAGCACTCCCTCCTCCAGCCCCGGCTTTGCCTACGGCTCTCCAGGACCACCCTGTGCACACGCTCTCCTCACCCGCCACATTGTGACTCTAGTAGAGTCCAGTGACAGTGGCATCTCCCCACGTCCTGGCAGTCCACTGAGGGCTGGGCCCACGCCCGTCACCGTGACTGTCACGGAGCAAGAGCCACCTCTTGTCTGCTGGAGATTCAGTTTTTCAGCTGCCTGTGCCAAAAAAGTTTCTACCTTTGACTTTAAAATTTAATTCTTCTGAGGAACAAGGAGTAGTTTGACAGGCTTTTTAAATTTTAATACTTAAAAAACGTGGCCCTCCTTCCTTCTTGTTGCATTATCTCTGACAAAGATCTTCGCCATCTTTGTCTTGTCCTCCTGGTCATGCCTCTTCCTCCCTCTGGCTACTTTCAGTTTTTCACTTTACCTTTTTTTTTTTTAAGAAATTTAATTAATGTGGGATGGGATGGTGATTTATGAATATGACAGTGATGGGAGTCCTTTCAGGCGAGACACTAGAGGCTCAGTGACATTTTTTCAGCTATGAAGGGAGAGAGAAAGAGGCCTGGGGCAGTTCTGAGTGATGCAGCCCCTTTGGCTTCCGTGGGCAGGCTGTGGGGACTGTCCATTAGCAAAGAGGCTCCTGGCTGCTCTCAGCCAACGTGGGAAAACCAGGAACTCATGACCCATTGGACACGAACGTCCTCAGATTCCAGATGGAGGTGGGGTGGGGGTGAGGGGCGGGACAGACACAGCATGAACTTAAGTAACAGCAAAGGGGGAATCCAGGGACTTGGACACTGGAGTGACCGGGCGTTCTCAGAAAATGCAAGTGAGGAAGAGGCAGGAACTCGTGGCTCTGGCCTCCAGCAGATAAGAGCACATGGACCGTGGACAGGGGAGAGGGAGCTGGGTGGGCAGGGCTTACACACTGGGCCCGTCAACGTGTGAAGGACATCGATTCCTTTTCTTTGTAGAAGTTGGCAAGTGTTCCTACCCACTTTTGGGGTAGATTGGAGAGCTCAGCATGGGAAGAAAAATAATGTTGATAATGTTGCCAGGGTCAGAGTAGTTCTCAACCACACGGCGGCTTGGTGCACGTACTCTGCCCGATGTGCTTACAACAGGCTAATGAAAACTAAAAAGGGACCTACGGGACACGTGGGTCTCCTACACACATTGTTAATCAGACGTTGTCAATGTGAATGGGTTAAGAAATGCCTAGGCACTCAGTGAGGTGCAGTTCTGGCTTTATCTGTGGATGACTGTCATGCAGTTCAGCACACGGAGATGGAAGACCCACCCTGGAGGTGGGCACCAACTGATAGACTTGTAGATGGGTCAGAAGGAAAGGGAAGGAAGAAGGAAGCGCTTGCTGGTTTGAAAGACTACTAGTCTTCCCCATCACCTCCGGACATGGATTGCTAGTGCAGATTGGCACTGGCTATTCTTTGGGAACTTCTAAAATTAAACACCGGGCTGGTCCTTCATCTCCTAATTCTGGACCTCCATCTTGGCCAGGTGTGGCATCCTTGGTCTCTCTGCTCCGGGCCTCCATCTTGGCCAAGTGTGGTGTCCCCAGTATACTTGACCTGCACCTTCTCTGGCCTCTCTCTCCTCATCACTGGATCCTTAGCCTCTCTCACGGGTAGATTGACATTTTAGACTTCTCCACTTCTGAGTTCATAAAGATAATCCACTTTCATAGCTAATTTTTTATTTTTCTAGACAATTCTAACCAACCCATTCTTTCATCTTCACATTCACTCTTTGAGGAAGTACTCATATGGTTCCCATTTTACGTAGAAGGAGGGTGAGACACGGGTTGTTAGAGTGACTGACCAGCTAACATGCAGCTACTTTATGCCACCACCAGAATTTGGAGGGAGAGACACGGGTAGTTAGAGTGACTGACCAGCTAACATACAGCTACTTCATGCTGCCACCAGAATTTTAACCCAATCTCTGACCCTGGAGTCTCCCCTTCTGCTCCCTAGGTGCACTGCCTGTGAGGAGAGGTTGTGAGAAGATTTCAGCTTGCAGGATGAGACTAAGATGGAAAAAGAATTCTCAATTCAATGTCTCATCTCTTCTTTTTCTAATGTAAATTTCTACAGCCAAGAAAATACCCTGTGAGAAGAAATTCCTTGACAGCTGCCACAAACACAGGCAGCCCACGGCCAATGCCAAGGATCTGTGGCCCAGCTGGCGCAGCTCTCCCTTACTCATGTGTGTAGCAGCCAGTCAATCACTTTGTAGTTTTTTTGGGGGGGTACTGGGGTTTGAACCCAGGGCCTTCACAGTCAGCTAAATCCTTAGTCCTTCTTTATCATTGTTATTTTTAAAGACAGGCTTTTGCTAAATTGCCAAGTCATTCAATCGCCCAGACTGGTCTTGAAAGTTTGATCCTCCTCAGCCTCCCAGAGTTCTGGGATTTTAGGCCTGTTCCACTAGGGTCAGTTTCAATAGATATTTATTAAGTTCAATGAACAAGAGTGGATACGCTGCTCAGGGCCTCAAGGGTCCAATAACTCTGCTAGTCTGGCTCATATGTCCTCCTAGGATCCTTACCATGTGCTACCTGCCTGGGATCCTGGCCCACTGGGGAGTTTGTACAACACGGAAATTCATTTCTTGCAGAGGACCTAATTTCTCTCAGACAAGGCCATCTAAGGACACCCAATGTGGCCTCAGGTTGCCCCAAGACCGTCCCCACCCGGGCACTGTGGAACTAACAGTGCTCTGACAGTAGCAGCTGCAGACCTGGGACCTGCGCCCACCCTGGTCCCTCCCTGTTAGATCAGGTTTCTCAGTGGAAAAGTAATAGGACAGCCCCATACTCCAAATCTGACTTCAAATCCACACACTCCACAAATGGTTTGTGTCCTGCTTCATAAAACAGTTCCTTGAAGACCACGTTCATACTAACTCCCACTGCCCTCTCTAAAAATATTCCTGGGTAGGCTGCAAATCAGACTTCCAATACGGCTTTCAGTGGCCTACCCCACTGCAGTGTATAAAGAATGCAATCAAAATTACATTGTGCGCTTAAAACATTATATCAGTAATAGACACATTGCTGTGAACCCCCTTAGCATACTCACCCCCACTTGGAGCACACTTCCTCTGCTGTTCCTGCCTATTTCTACTGCAGTTCTGGAAGGGCTCTTTCCTGAGGGTTCCGTGAGGTGGGGCCAGAAATGTGGTGAGCACTCCCATCCAACAGAAAGGCAAGCCCGTGAGAACACGCTGCTGTGTCTCGTCCTCCAGCCACCTGATCCGCCACTGAGTGACTTCTGGGTCTCCCCCAAAGTCCAGGTGACTAGGACGGGTCAATATTTTGAACTGATTCAGGACATTGAGGTAGCCATGATAGTACAACTAAAGATGCTCAGCAAGAGTAGGGGAAAAGTGAGGGGGAGGATTTTGAGGGGCACTCATGACAACGTGCCTTCTACTGTAATTGTTTTTTTAAAAAAAAATAAATATTCACCTTGTTTTTGATCACACTTTCAGACTCACAATGCCCCATGCCCCTGTAGCATCTTACATGAGGACACAGCCAGGAAGTATTCAGCGGTGACACTGATTGGCTCTCAGGCAGGTCTGGGTAGGTGTTCCCCAGCATACCGTCCTTTGGTATCGGGACAGAAAGGTGGCATGTCTGGGAACCAGGAGTCACAAGGGCAGACCAGGAAAGAGTCCTTGCTGTGCCTGGCCCCTGAAGACCACAGGGATCATGGATGCAATCACCTGGCCTTCTTAATTGGCGGTGACAACTTCCCTTTTAGTAATTTTTTTTTTAAATCACAAAATAGCCTGGGATGTGGCTTTATATGGGGACTAACCAGAATTTCAGGGTATGAGACATGAGGTTGTGTTCTTGATGGCAGATAAGAACAATATCACCTATACTTATTAAAGCTTGCTTTACAGTCTCTAAAAATCCTTGCAAATGATTTCAGCCAAGAATGAATTCTTATTAATAAGTTGCTCCACGGTTTGCTCTAGGAGAGAGATGTCAGATGCTGAAAATAAGGGCCCTAGAACTGAGTTGACAGCCAGCATAGGCCCAGGGAAGCATGCACACACTGTAGTTCACTAATGAGGGCCACAGAGAAATAAGATTAGAGCTATACTATGTGCATTATAAAACAAGATCAAATAGTGTGTTCCGAGAAACCCAGCTAGCCTGGTGGCATGTGTTTTGGGCTGTTTGTTTTTGGTGGTGCTGGGGAGGAAGCTACCTATACCGAGCTATATCTCCATCCCTCTGCCTTTTTTAAAATTTTGGTTTTGAGATAGGGTTTTGCTAGGTTGCCCAGTCTAGACTCACGCTTTCAATCCTCCTGCCTCAGATTTCCAGAAAGCTGGGATTACAGGACTGAGCCAGCCCACCTGACTTTTATCTCTTTATAACAAGACTTTTTTAAAGATGCAAAATGCGAGAAAGAAGATATTTTAAGATGAGTGCGATACTTGAAAAGCATTCCCTTTGATGAACATGAGCAAGAGGAATTTAGACTCAAGTTAAACCTATCCCATCTCTACCTCCTGGGGCCAGGATGCTCTGTGTTTCCGTGGGGTTCGGCTCTGTATTTGGGCCTGCCTGTTGGTCACCCCTTGGGCAGAGCCCTCCTCCAACCTCCCCTCAGCCCTGCACATGCACACTTCCACCCCAGGCCCTGCGGCAGCATTTGCTACACTGGTTCTGATGGGACAGGAGCGAAGATTTGGTCTTGTCCATCTGTCTCTCTCTCAGGCTCTCTGTGCTTATTCCACAGCCAAGGGCTCCATGAACATTTGTTGCAGAAAGCAAGTTTCACAAACAGGAAAAGAGGCTTCCTCAGTTGATAGCAGTGTGCACGAAAGGCCATCTGCACACTTCCAGTCAACAGAACACACAGAGAAATGTGTATCCCTACCTATGTGGTGGCTTGTTCTCTGACCACAACCCACAAAATCCACACATGTGGCTGGTTAAAGAATTATGTTCACTTGAAGAGATCAGGGAGCATCCAGCTAATCCACAGGACAGGGCTTTGGGTGTGTGTGATTGACTTATGGGCCAGCAAATGAGGAAAGAGGACCCACCCTGGATGGGGGGTGCCTAACCAATAGACTGGCAGTTCAAACTAATCAGAAAGGAAGAAAAGAGGAAGATTGTTAGAGTCTCTCCGAGAAGAGCTCGGGCCTTCTCCATCCTGTCTAGGCACTGACTCCCTCCTTCCTGTGTCTTCATGGCACCAATCTCCATTGCAGATTCACTGCAGGATTCATAAAGGCCTTTTTCATCACCGTTGGCATCGATTCACAGCACAGACTTATACTGATTGTCCTGCAGTCTCTGACTGGTGTTTGTCTGTCTCATGTCTGAGTAGCCCCTGGGCTAACCCTGTAGCACCCATGTGTGCAGGCATAAATTTCTATTAATCCTGCTTCTCCAAAAGCCCTAACCACTACAGCACATCTCCTGAGAAACAGCACAGTGGCAAAGGCCAGAAAGACACTAAAACTAGGCATATCGTTTTCATCAAACCTCAGAAACATACTCCTCCTCACTTGGGAAATCAAAGGCAGATAATGGCTCCATCTCAGCCAAACAGTGCTATTAAAAACACCAACAGCCAAGCTCAGTGTGCATCCCGGCATCCCTTGCGATCCCAATCAGGATCACATCAATTAAGCAAACTTATCATTTTGTATCACAAAGCTCTTGGAAGCTGCACAAAATGCGACTTGGCATTTTCTCCCTTCCCCAATCAGGAAGGGATGTGACTGCATCACGCTGATTGCAGATTGAGTTCTCAAAGCAGCTGCGCAAACACCAGAAGTAATATAGAAACTCAGAAAAAAAAAAAAAAAAAACCCGCGGCAGCAACTGGCAACATACACTGCTGAAGCGGAGCATTCGAAGGGCGGCTGGTTTTAAGGGAGAGGTGACTCAGAAATACGAATCCTACGGAAGGAGGGGTGCTGCTGGGGACAGTGGGTGACTCTGAGTCTGCCTCCTGTTCACGCCACATCTTAAAGCAGAGCCTTTTCCATAGAACCTCAAATGAACTCCAG
>PVKB01005066.1:0-111941 GCA_004027205.1 Ctenodactylus gundi | reverse complement strand
GTAAAAACAATTTGGTACTGGCATAAAAATAGACAGATAGACCAGTGGAACAGAATCGAGGATGCAGAAACAAACCCAAATACCCTCAACTACCTAATTTTTGACAAAGGGGCCAAATCCATACAATGGAAAAAGGACAGCCTGTTCAACAAATGGTGCTGGGAAAACTGGACATCCACATGCAGAAGAATGAATCTAGTAATACACCTATCACCACGCACCAAAATCAAATCAAAATGGATTAAAGACCTAAACATTAAAAATGAAACACTAAACCTTCTGGAAGACAAAGTGGGCAAATTTCTAAAAGACATAGGGGTAGGCAAAGATTTTTTTGACAAGACACCAAGAGCAAAAGAAATTATCCCCAATATCAACAAATGGGATCTTCTCAAATTAAAAAGTTTCTGCACAGCAAAGGAAACTGTCAACATTGTAAATAAAGAACCAACAGACTGGGAAAAAATATTCACCACCAACACCTCAGATAAGAAACTCATAACTAGAATACATAGAGAGCTAAAGAAAATTAAGCCCTCCAAAATAAAGGATCCTATTGAAAAATGGGCAAATGAAATGAAGAGGCAGTTCACTCAGGAAGAAGTACAAAGGGCCAATAGATACATGGAAAGATGCTCAACATCTCTAGCCATAAGAGAAATGCAAATCAAAACAATGCTAAGATACCATCTCACTCCAGAGAGAATGGCTTATATCAACAAATCAAATAGCAATCAATGCTGGCGAGGCTGTGGGGAGAAAGGAACCCTCCTGCACTGCTGGTGGGAGTGTAAATTCGTTCGACCACTCTGGAAAGCAGTATGGAGATCTCTCAAAAGACTAGAAATAAATATCCCCTTTGATCCGATGACGCCCCTCCTGGGAATATATCCAAAAGAGGCCAAAACAACATACAACAGAGTTATATGTATACCCATGTTCATAGCAGCACAACTAACAATAGCTAGAATATGGAAGTCACCAAAATACCCATCAACAGACCAGTGGATACACAAACTGTGGTACTTATACGCAATGGAATACTACGCATTTGTAAGTTCCAACAGCTTGGAGGTTCTCACAGGCAAATCGAAGAAACTTGAGAACATCATGCTTAGTGAAGTGAGTGAGAAGCGGAAGGTGAAACATCGGATGGTCTCTCTGATATGAGAAACCCAGACCACAACTATCTCATGGAACTTTAAATGAAAGACAAAGCGAAAGAGGGGGAGGCGGGTAAAGGGAGGCAAGGGAGGGTAGGGGAAGGGACAAAAGGAGAGCGGGAAAGCCCTTGTCACTTTGACAAGAAATGTATGTGCACAAAATGCTCAACTCCATTGTAAACCTTGAATTCTGCACTTGTACATATCAATAAAATGGTGGGGGGGGGGGGAGAAGCTCGCTGCACGCGATGCTCTCTCTGAGAAGGGAATGCACATCCTCTGGCCCATCCCAGGACTGGAACACTGCCACAGCGTGTCCACCGGGCACCCCGGGCAGGCTCCTGTGCCTGATCAGCACCCTGGGGTTTCAGAGGAAAGTGCTTTTGTTCTCAGGAAAGACAGGGCCTGCAACTGACTTCAGATAGTTTGTAAGAATAGCTAAACAGGGACAGATAAACAAGTGCTGGAAATCTGAGGGAGAGAACTGGGTGCAAGGCGCAGGGCGATCGTTGTGTAACTGGCATTTTTTTCAGAGGCTTGAAAATTTTTAAGGTAGAAAAGTTTTAAAAATGTAAATATTTCTTTCGCAGTTGTACTATGGATTGAACCCAAGGCTTTCATGCTGAGCTACAGCCCCTATTTTTAAATTTTGGGACAAGGTCTCACTAAATCGTTAAATTGCCACATTGGGCTTGAATTTGTGATCCTCCTGCCTCAGCCTTCCAGAGTACTACGATTATGGGCGTGTACCACACAGCCTGGCCTAATTTTATTGGTATTTGTCTATTTTTACAGTTCTGGTAATAGAATGCATGGTACTCTACCCTTGAACTACAAACCCCAGGTCTCTCTCTCTCTCCCTCATCTTTGAGATAGGGTCTCACTAAGTTGCCTGAACTGGCCTTGAACTTGTGACCCACCCCGCACCTCAATCCTCCTACCTCAATCTCCTAAACAGCTGAGATTACAGGTGTAAGCCACTGCTTCCTGCTTGAAAACTGGGAGTTTTTGGGTTTTTTGTTTATTTATTATTATTTTTTAAAAAAGCCTTACCATGTAGCTCAGTCTAGCATCAGCTCATGATCCTCCTACCTCAGCCTCCTGAGGTCTGGCATTGTAGGCACACACTACCACATCCCGCAGCAGAAATTTTAAAAATTGCTTGAGATTGAGGCAAGCACTTACCAGGCATGCAGGGGACCCTGAATTCCATCTTTAGCACCCCAAAACCAAAATGAAACCCAAATAAAATCTTTTAAAAGTTGCACTTCAGTTTCTTTAAGTTGATAAACTTAAGAGGCACAAAGAGAAGTCATGTTGGTGAAAAATAGTGGAAATAAAGCACTTTTAATGGAAAATAATAAAGCTAGCTTGGATTTGGTGGCTCAGTTTATAATCCCAGCATTCTGAGAGGCTGAGAGAGAAAGATTGCAGGCTCAAGTACAGCCTGGGAAATTCATCAAGACCCTTTCTCAAAATAAAAAATAAAAATGGGTTGAAAATGTAGCTCTGTGTGAAAGTCAATCTCCAGTAACATACATGCATTCGCGCATGCGCGCGCACACACACACATACACAGACAGTTCATAACAAATCTAACAATGAAGAAAAAGTCAAACAAACAAAGGTATGAGTATTTCTTGGCTCGTGTACTAATTCTCCTGTGCCGGCGTGTGTTTAGTGGGGAGGGAACCTGGCTGCTCCGTGGGGCACCAACATTCAGAGCAAGGCTGGTGTCTGTGTTTGTGACAGCAAGGTCAGGGAATAATCCTAAATAAGACTCAGCACATTAAGCTGGCGCATGTGCCACAAGAGGAAAAGCATCTTTGCTGAGGTCCTACCCATCCTAGATCCTGTCACAACTGCTGTTATCTCTTGAATCCTGTCCCCTCACCCCCCCTGGACTGGGCACTACAACCCTGCCTAGCTGTGGGAGACCTGTGAGTGCCCTCAGTACCTCGAGCTTGCTGGGAGGGCTGGTGTTGTCACATGCTTGCCCAGCACTATCAGTACTGGTGGCACTCAATACCCATCCCCTGCTCTAACCTTGAGAATAAATGAAAAATTCCACCTCCTCCTAGGGGCTGTCACCTGCTGACCCCCTCAACTACCGTCACTTGATTTAGTGGGTCACCTGACCTCCTCACATCAGCCAGTTGAAATGCCTGATACCCTCAGCTGCCAGTATCTGCCTAGAGTCACTGGCACACCTGCAGTAGGATGGACCAGGCACAATTGCAGGGTTTTGAGCCTGTGTGTGAGCGCACATGTATGTGTGTGTGTTGAGCTGGGTGTAATGGTGCACACCTGTGATTTCAGCATTCTGGATGCTGAGGCAGGAGGATGGCAAGTTCAAGTCCATCTTAGACAATTAGTCAGACCAGTTGCAAAAAAAAAAAAAAAAAATGTAGCTCAGTTCAAAGGCCTTGGGGTTGTTCCTAGTACTGAGAAGAAAAGAGAGAAGGAAGAAAAAATTACATTTTTGCTGAATTCTACCACGTTTAAGAGATCGAATCACATGATTTCAGCCTTCAGAAATTTGTTCAGATTAGCGGTGTACCCAGAATGCTCACAGCCTGTGGCTTTCCTCAGCTGAGGATACGTGTTTCAGGCATCTCCAAATTTCTGGGGTCTCCAGTGCAGCTTTAGCTTCTCCTTCATAACTTCATACCTTCACACACATGGCCCTCCCAGGGATGTGCTGCCCGGTGTCCAAGGCCTTCCTCTGAAATCTGGGGGGAAGCCTTCATACCACAACTCTCGCATTCTGCATGCCTGTGAAAGCAGCATCACGTGGGTGATGCCGGGGTTTGCCACTGGCTGGAGCAGCAGTGCGCTGGGCCCCCTGGACAATTGCCGCTGAGGCCTCTGCGTTTTCAGAGGGCTGAACTCCTTGGGGATTTTATTTCCTAGTCCACCCTGGACGATACTCTGGAGGCTCTTTTCAAAGCAGTCCTCTGCCTTCACCTTTAATTGGTAAAGGGTAGAGTCTTATTGATTCCTGAGACACCCTCAAGGTGTCTTTTTTATAGTCTTGCTTCTAAGTATTTGACTTCTTTTTAATGCCAACCTCTTTAAAAACCGCATGCTTTTTTTGCTCCAAATTGCAAACTTTTTACATCTTTTTTTTTATTCTGCCATTTTCTCTTGCTTCCCAGTGTAGCATTGGCTAAAAGCCACAAGTAGTACCTACGTGACAGCCTTAATATCAGGCTGCCTTGAGATTTCCTCTAACAGTTTAAGTCATCCATCACCTTTAATTTCAATTTCAGTCAAAGTCTTTGAACAAGGGCAAAATGCTGACATGTTTTTTGCCAGAGTGTATTATGCATGGTTTCTAGAGCAACTGACAATTAAACCCCGCTCTCCATCTGAAACTTTTTGAGCACAGTCTTTACAGTCCACACTTCTCTCAACATTCTGGTCTTCTAAGCTCTGATCAAAATCTCCCCTCAAGGTTGGCTCACAGCATTCTAAGGCTTCAAACCTTTCCAGACTCCCCCTACAAACCATTTCCAAAGGCTTCTGAGCCACATGGTCAGGTAAAGTCACAGCGATGACCCCATTTCTCTAGAACCAATTTCTGTCTTAGTAACTTTTTTTTTTTTTAGCCGTGACAAAGTACTCAACATATACAATTTACTGGAGGAAAGATTTATTTTAGCTCACAGATTCAGAAGGTCACCGTCCACAGATGGGCATGTGGCAGTGGTAGAAGCACATAGCAGGAGGAAGAGCAGGAGATGGGCTGTCCATGGTATGGTGGACATGAAGCCAAGAGAGGGAGGAAGGGCAGAGCCAGCACACAGCCCTCTGGGTCAAGCCCCGAACATCTGCCTCTTCCAGCCTGGCCCCACCTCCCAAGAGCACACGGTATCCATAGATAACCCACAACATCCAAATGCATGAGGTTTTCAGAGACATTCCAGATTCAAACCTTAACACTTTTTGAAGGATAATCTTACTGAGCTAAAATTCAGGTTGGCCACATTCATTCATTTGCTCAGCAAATATTCAACAAGTTCCACATAGGTGTGTAATAGGCACATGCAGGAGACTTGGAGGCAGGCAAAGCCAGCACCGTCCTCGTCTCTAAGTACGCCTGGTAGAAGGAATGGGAGGTGCAGTGGCTGGCAGGAGCAGGTGAGAGCTCAGGGCAGCTGGAATGTGGCTCGCTCAGAGAGCAAGGGAGCTGACAAACATGGCGGGGCCCAAACCATCCTGGACCTTGGGGATATGGGGAGGAACATTCTTAGAAGGACAGTCAGGCTGTTCAGAGAAAGTGGGGCTGCAAGTTGCCCTTGCAGGTGGGCGTCATGAAAAGAAGCACAGAAGGGCCAGAAACAGAATGGGTTTTGGGCACCAAGTAAGTCCCGGGCCTCCCATGGGTCTCATCCCATCCTCAGGAGGTACGAATCTCATCCAGTCTTCAGGAGACAGGACTGAGTTGCAGTGTTTTCCACCTACTACTCACTCAACTGGGAGACTGGGCATGCCTTCCGGGAAAGTTGCTTTCCTTATCTGGAAAGCCAGGGTAACACATCTGCCTGTAACAACAGGCATGCTGGGAGGCTTAAAGAAAACCACAAGCCTAGAAGTGCAAAGCACAGGCTTGCATCCTGCAAGGGCTCAAACAGATTAGCTGTTGTTTAGAGGCCAGTGAAATTTGCCTTCTCTTCTACCCTGACAGTCAGACAGGACAAGTCATTTTCCTTGAGTCACCTAGCCGTGAGGTGGTGGCATGGACTTCAGCTATGAGAAGTAGGTTTGGATCTCCTATTTGGATAACAAAATGTGTAACCCATTTCACAAACAATGTCTCTAAGGCCCAGAAAAGGAATTTGTCCACGATCACCTAACTTGAGAGTGGAAGAACTATTCATTCACCTGTGTTCATTGAGTGCCTGCTTTGTACCAGGTGCCCGGGGGAGTCAAGTACATAGATAAAAATGTCAGAAATCCCTGCCCTCTTGGTGCTTACATTCTAGTGGGGGAGACTGACAGTACACAAAGCAAATAAGCAAGCTAAACAAATCTGCATGATGGAGATGAAGGCTGTGGAGAGAAATAGAGTTAGGAAGGCAGATGGAGTTACAGGGGTGTGTCAGCACATTCAACAGGGTGGAAAGGGTGGCCTCTGTCCTGCCCAGCTCCCATCCTGGTTTCTGCTGAATCTGCCCTTTGGTTCTGGGGGAGATATGTTGGGGAGACATTAGGATATCTAGTTTATGGAAAGAGAATAGATTCTGAGTAGAGTAATTAGGTTTTACCTGAAGTCACCCAATCAGCAAATGGAGATCCAGGCAATACAAGCCCATCCCAAGCCTGCTAAGATAGAGTGAGTGGGGAGTCAGTGCCTGGGCAGGGGATCTGTGGAGGCAAACCCCTGGCCACAGAGGCCACAGAGAGGTGTACCCTGAAGCAGACTGGGTGATTCTTTTTTTGAGACAGGATCTTGCTCTGTAGTTTCAGGCTGGTCCTGAACTCACTATGTAGCCCAGACTAGCCTCGAACTCATGGCAGTCCTCCTCCCTCAGCCTCCCGAGTTCTGGGATTACAGCTATGCACCACCACACTTTATGTGGTGCTGGGGAATTGAACTCAAGACCTTGCACTTGCTAGACAAGTGCTCCAACCACTGTGCTATTCCTCCAGCCCCTGGGAGGTGTTTCCTGATAAATGGCTCCTCATTTTTGAAGAGCTACTAAGGGGCAGAGAGACAACCCTGAGGGCAGGAAGGACCCCTATTTGCTGAAGCTTCTGAAGGAGTGATGGTGAACCTCTCATCACTCGAGGCATGTAAACAGATGTGACTTTTCCATTTGCCATGAAAGCCTTGGAAGAAATATTCCAGTGAGGGCAACTGGCTTATTGATTTCTCTGCAAGTCCTCAGATCTGGGAGCTTTCAAAGGGCCCAGGCGAAGTTGAGTATGATGGAACAGGTCTACAATCCCAGAACTCTGGGAGGCTGAAGCAGGAGGGATTGCAAGTCTGAGCTCAGCCTAGGTGATTTAGCAAGACTATATTTCAAAATCAAAAATTAAAAAAAATGAACTGAGAGCCAGGCCGGGTGGTACAGACCTATCATTCTAGTATTTTGGGAGGCTAAGGCAGGAGAATCCCAAATTCTAGAGCAGACTACACAATTTACAGAGACCCTGTCCTAAATAAATAATAAAAAGGAGCTGTGCGGGGTGCTGGAGGAATAGTGCAGCTGTTAAGAGTGCTAGCCTAGCAAGCACAAGGCCTTGAGCTCAATTCCCCAGCACCACATAAAGCATGGTGGTGTGTGCCTGTAATCCCAGCCCTTGGGAAACTGAGGCAGGAGGATTGTTGTGAGTTCTAGGCCAGCCTGGGCTACACAGTGAGTTCAGGAAAGTCCTGGACTACAGAGTAGGACCTTCTCTCTCTCTCTCTCTCTCTCTCTCTCTCTCTCTCTCTCTCTCTCTCTCTCAAAAAATGGTGGGCCTGGGAATGTAGCTCAGAGACGAGGCCCTGTGTACAATCCCTTGTACCACAGACAAACACACAACAAAACCAAAAATATGGGCCAAGGATATAGCTCAAAGTGAAGACCTCGGGCAGATCCCTAGTTGACCATAGCCCTCCCCAACTCAACGGTTAAAAATGGCGAGAGTTTTTTGACCTGAACAACCCCAGCCACATTTCAAGTTGCAAGTCAAGCTTCTAGGTGAGGTGTTTACTTTTCAGAGTAGTGGGGGTGAGGCGGGCACGGGATGGAGTAACAGATTGCATCAGTTCCTAAGTGACCTTTGATGGTTACTCTTGTTTATACAAAAAGCAAACACAAAGTTTTGTATCTTGGCATAAAAGCAACAACAACAACAACAACTGTAGTGTCCAGGTGGGTCAGGAGGTCTGGGTAAGTTCTCGGTTCCCAGAGATGCTGTAGTGGGTCCCAGGAGCCAGGCAGGCCACATGGTAGGGGTTAGAGGAACTTGTTAGTAACCTTCCTGCTGGGGACTCCCCAGAAATGGCTTGGACCCCAGAAATTCTGGTCTGAGAAGGAAAAGACTCCTAATCCTTGCAACTGCTCATTCAGATAACTAGTCCTCCAGCTCAGCATCCAGAGCTTCATGAGTGGCCAGTGCTAATTAGCACTTGCATTAAAGCAGTTCTTGTGTGAAAAATTCCACCAGTGCAATTTCCCTTTTAGTTCTGAGGGAAGGCAAAGTTGTGCTCAATCCAAACCTAGGATGTGCTCCAAAACCAGCATGCTTCTGTCACCATGGAGTACAGATTCCAGGAGCAAACTGCTAGGTCTTTGTGTGCAGCAAGTGAAGAATTAAATGCTCGTATGCAGGAAAGGGGGACAACAGCAAAGTGTATTTAAATGAAAGTATGCCTGAAGCCAATGGGCTCACAGATGAAAGCACATGGCGTGAGCCCCAAGGATGTGGTCTGCTGGGGCTGAAATGCTTTATTTCAGTCCCTAGGCACCTCCCATCGCCTCCTTTGTTATAACTATATGTATGAGACACAGTCTCATATGTATGACCTTTCAGTGCGTTCCAGGATAAAAGATTAGCATTGAACATGCAGGGGAGTGTCCTGGTTTGAAAAATCCCCTCTGTCCCCCAACACACACAAGGGGCAGAGGCTCTGGGGTTTCTATTTTCCATGTCTTGACCTCAGGGTGTGCCCTGGGCACAGGTAAAGTTTGGCTCTGGGGCATGGCCCAGAATTAGGTAAGCACGGGGCTGAGCAAAGGCAGTGGTCCTATAGCCTGCAAACAATAAAAAAGGAGGGGTGTGGGGATATAGATTAGTTCAAAGCACAGTTCATTCTCTAGTACAAGAAAAAAATCTGGAGACCCAGACATACAAAATTTCACCTACTTTTCTATTCTTCCTTCTCCTTCCAGCTCCCTCTACCCGAGCTCTGGTCTTTTCTGCATTTCTGTGTATCGTTCCAATTTTAGTGTATGTGCTGCCAAAGTGATCACTCTGCACTTCCGAAGATCTCCTAATGCTGCCCTGTCATCTGGACTTCGCGCATGCCACTCCTATGCTGACACAGCCCCCAGGTCTTTCCACTATGGTATTTGTCCAAGTTATGATCCTTTGTTTTGTCCATGTAAAATGTTACTTACCTCAAAGAGAATAAGAGACAGTTTATTCTGAAGCCAAATATGACCAGTGGCCCAGGATCATGAATTTAGGTTTCTCCAAATAGCATGTTCCAGTGAGTTAGTTAGCAGTTACATGTAGTATTTATAATTACAAAATAGAAGAAAGTCATAAATCAAAGCACCTTCATAAAACATTGGTGGGGGCTGGGGTCATAGTCTTGAGTTCAGTTCCGCAGCACCACATAAACTGGACGTGTTAGTGAATACTCGTAATCACAGCAGCACTCAGGAGGCTGATGCAAGAGGATTGCTGCGTGTTCCAGGCTAGCCTGGCCTACATACACACTGAGGTCAGGACCAAGCTAGACTATACTATAGCTCCTGTCTCAACTTTTTTTTTTTTTTTTTTTTTTTTTAAAGAAAAGAGTGGTGGAAGCTTTAAGGTAGTTGGCTACTCTAAAGATGGGAAACCTCCCCTTTAGGCTGTCCGGGGACATTCTTAGCTCTTGGGTTTGTGGAAAGCTAGGAGTGTCTGTATTTACAATTTAAAAGGGTTACTTAGTAATTACAGGAATTTTATATATCAAAAAGGATTTATTTCAGGATGTTAAATCAGAGTACAATCGACATGGCCATAAAATGGGGAAGATGACTCCCGATAATCTTGCTATGCAAAATATCCCAGCCTCCCCACAAATCCTGGGAAATCCAATTAGCTGATCATACTATGCGCACTACCAGGCTATTTTCCAGGACCTGCAGTTCTTTGGAAACAGTGAGGGCACCCATAATGTGTTGCTCCCCACAGTACACTAGCACGCACACTGTTCAGAAAACTTCCAGGAGTTAATATGAGAATGAAAAACGGAACAAAAGGAATGGAGGGGAGATCTCTGGCTGATCTAACGTTCTTGGGCTCCGCAGAGGCAGGTCACAACTTCTGGAGGGGCAACTTTGGCGCTGGGAAGGTGCAAAAACGAAACTAGGGGACGACGGGTACTAGCACGTCAAAGCCCAAGACCTGGTAGCTATTTCTACTTATGGGCGCGGCCACCAGCCTCTAACCCCACCGCCGACAACCTAGCAAAGGGAGGCCAGGTCAGTTGTAGGATCCATGGACCAGAAGGCTGTACCAAGAGACCAAGTATCATTAATTAACGGCTGCACGATCGCTTCCGAACTTGTAAGCTCTGCACTCTGGGATTTGTAGTTCTCGGTTCCCAGAGACGCTGTGGTGGGACCCAGGAGCCAGCGGCCGGGAACTGCATCTCCCAGAAGGGCAGATGAATCGGAGTAACCGGAAAAACGTTCCGTCTGGCCCCGCGTCGGCGCGATGGGGCCGGGTCATGGGGCCAGAGTCTGTGGAAGGCCCCCGTGCGGTCCCTTCTGAGGCGGCCCGCCGGATGACAGGAACGGCGGGCCGGGACTGAGCCTATGAGCAGCTCTGCGGCGGGACCTGACTGCTGTGGAGGCTTCAACAATATCGATTTTAGGAAGGTACTAGTCACGCAGGGCTACGGCACACGCCTGAGAGGGACGAAAAAGGCAGTAGAGTGCTGGTCTGTTCCGCTTCCAACTCCTGGTGGGCGGGGCCCTTGTTACCAGGCAACGGGGCGGCGGGGCGGGGCGGGGCGAGGCGGTTTGTTCTAGGCAGTGGCTTGTGCGCAGGTTGTGTAGTGTCAGAGATAGGGTGCTCTTACGGTCTGTGTGAGAGCATGTGGGTCTGAGGAATTAGGCGTGTGGAGCTCTGGAAGGACACGAGTCAGATTGTGAATCTCAGAGATTGTGTGACCCTGGGATTGTGATTGTGTGTAGTGTGAATCTGGGATTTGGCATGTGAGTGTCTGCGATTATTGAGTTTTGGAGATTGTGTTTATGAGTTTGTGTGACCAGAGCTGCTCTGACAGTGTGTGTTTGAGAATGTGAGAGTATGTGATTGAGTGTGTGCGAGTGTGAAGGAACATGCTTGTGGACCATGAGAGCCTGTGGGTGTGTGGTAACCGCCAGGGCCCCTGCTCGGGGCCCATCTGTGCAGCTCTGCGGGGGAGTGGCTGGAACCCACCGCCAGCCCTGAGCAGGCGCTGACCAGCTCCTCACTCTGGGGTCGGGGGCAGGGAAGCTCTGCTCTGGGTTAAGGGATGGGCCAGGTGCCTGGGGTTCTGGCTGACCTCCCTGCAAAGTCATCAGTCTTGAATTCCCCCTGCTATGACATCTACTTGTTCACATTCTTCATTCAGTTTTTTTTTTTTATTTTGACTAGCCCTTCCTTAATGGAGCCTGTCAGATACTGTGTCAGTACTTGAAGCCACCTGTAATACAGTGCATTTGTTTCCTTTATTCATTAGCAAGACTTTGCGAACTCATCTGTTCATACAGCCAGTATTTAGTAAGGGCCTGTGGAGGGCCTGGTGCTGGGTAATCAAGGGCCCACTAGTGCTGAACTGTTACTATTTTTTCTAAACTTAATTTAAATATTTCATTTGCATATACTTGTCCTACAAATCTTTTACATGTTGATTACATATAGCTTGATAAATTGGTGATCATACATACTGCCTTTGATCATATTTTTCCCCCACCCCTATTTCCCTTCCCCAGATCCCTTCCCACTTTTGCC
Organism: Ctenodactylus gundi; assembly: GCA_004027205.1. Classification (NCBI taxonomy): domain Eukaryota; kingdom Metazoa; phylum Chordata; class Mammalia; order Rodentia; family Ctenodactylidae; genus Ctenodactylus; species Ctenodactylus gundi. The sequence continues at coordinate 100,068 of PVKB01005066.1, read as the reverse complement.
ATCTATCTCCCTGTCTCTTCTCCTCTCTCTTACATTTTATTCTTTCAGTCATTTATATTTTGGCTTTCTCAAGGAAGTAAGACCATGCAATACTTAACATTTTTGTGTCTGGTTTATTTTGCTAAGAATTATGGTATTAAGGGGTACCTATTTTCTCACAAATTGTTCAGATCTATTTTCCCTTATGGCAGTGTAATACTCCATTGTGTGTATATACCACATTTTCTTTATCCATTTACCCACTAGCAGGTACGTAAGATGCTTCCAGGAGTTAGGTTTTCCGAGTTGTTGTTGAGCTGTTATTTTTAAGAGGAACTGGTTGGAACCAGGAAGCTCTCTGAAGGAGCAAGACCTGTAATTCCAGGAAGCTCTCTGAAGGAGGAAGGCCTGTAATTCCAGAGCTTTGGGAATCTGAGTCAGAAAAATGGGAAGTTTGAGCCCAGACCCTTCTCAAAATAAAAAGCTTGAAAAACTTATGCGGCTGTAGCTCAGTGTGAAAGCCCCTTGCTTAGTACCTAAGACTACAAAACAAGACAAAATTGGCCACTGTGTTAGTAGCGGCTGGCAGGAGAAAGATGCCTGGAATACACTGGTGGGGCAGGATTTCCTAGTAGAGGGAAGCAGGTGCACAGGCCTTGAGGGCAGGAGAAATGGCTCTGGCCCTGAGGTTCTGCAGGACAGTTGGTAAGTAGGGGTTGGCAGTAGGGGACAGAGGAGTCTGATTTTCTCATTTTAGTGATTTTGTCACTGAAGCATAACATCCAGTTAGGCAAGTGCAAGTCATATGTGTAGATCTGCTGTGACTTTCCTGAGCATGACAGGTCATCATCAGCCCCCTGGAGCTATCCTGGGGACCTTCTCCTGGAAGGAGGGTCTCTGTCTGCTGCTGTCCTTAAATCTTCCACTATCAGTGGCAATTAGTCTCTAGACTCACTTGGTCAAGCAGAAGGCTGTGATTGTTGTTTCTACCCCAGCACATCTCAGATGGGAGGGGTGTCAGCTTAGGCAGTGGGTGCTTCCTGGAAGGCATTTCACCTTGAACTGGTGCAGGGGAAGTTATGGAGCCCCAGGGCAGATGGCAAGGGGCAGTGTATGATTACATGTGTAGGGAGGGCTTTCCTGCCCTTTCTCCTCCCCCTCCAGAGCCTGATAGGGTCTGATGTGCAGCTGGAGAGACAAGCATTTTGGGGACAGGTCGGGCTGACCCCCATTGACTAGAAGTCTGTTTTTTCCACTGCCGCCCTGTTGGCATACTAGCTTAAGCTTAAGTTTCCTATTTCCAAGGGATTTTTCTTTAATGGCAACAACAACATCAACATAACATTAAATATTTGTCTTATGTGATAGCTTCCTTCTTAGATCAAAATCTCTGGGTTTAAAATATGTCAGTGTCTGGCCTAAGAAAAATTGAAGGTCTTTCTTAACCTTGTCAGCAGCTGGGCTGCAGTTTCTCAGTGCCATTCATGGAAATGTCACATGTCCTTTATGTAACATAAACCTCTAAGCTGGAGCATGGTTCTGGTGGAGTGTCTGCCTAGCAGGTGTGAGGTGAGACCTTGGGCTTCGTCCCAGCACAGTGAGAAAAGGGAAAAAAATAAAAAATAAAAAAACCTTTCTGTGGTAGATACAGTACATAAAAAGAAACAGAAAATAGAAGTGTAAAAAATAATTTTACCAACATACAGTTAACCCACTGTAGCTGTAGTTTCTGTATTTCCATATTCTGCCAACCTCAGATTGAAAAATGAATTTAACTGTACTAAACATATGCAGAGTTTTTCATGTGGTGAGAACCTAAATAACGCAGTATAACCAGTATTCACAGCATTTCCGGGACCTAGGTATAAGTCATCTAGAGATGATCTAGATGACTAGAGATTGACCTGGAAGGGGCAGGTCTCTGTACATAAGCGGGAAGGACATATGCTAACTCAGCCCTTCCTTGCTTACTGGGCATCCCGTCTACCATGCTGTGAACAGCTTTTCCTCCTGCTGGGCCTCTGCCATGTGCTTCCACTATTCTTGGCTTCCCATGAATGGACTGAGACCTTCTGAAACTGTGAACTAAAATACATCCTTCCTCCCTTAAGGTGTGGATGTTGGGTAATGTAACCCAGCAAGAATAAGTAAGACAATTCTTGTGGTTCTGGGGATTTAAACCAGGGTCTTTGCATTGCTCTGGGTCTCTAGTCCTTTTTAATTTTGATTTTGAGATGAGGTCTTGCCATGTTGCCTAGGTTGGGCTTGAACTTGTGATCTTTCTGCCTGTTTGAACTCTTAAATTGTGTTTTTGCTACTGTGCTAAGAGTATTATATGGTTTTTCATCATTAGGCTGTTATTGTGGTGAATTACATTGATTTTTTAAAAATCAGTTTTGTATTTCTGGGATGATTCCCACTTGGTCTTGCCATATTATTCTTTTCATTGTTGTTTTTGGAGATAAGGTCTTGCTTTGTAGGTTGGGCTGGTCCGGAATTCACTATGTAACCCAGACTAGCCTTGAACTCACAGCGGTCCTCTTGCTTCAATCTTCCTAGTGCTGGGATTATAGGCGTGTACCACTGTGTCCAGCTTATGTTTTTTTTTTAATGTGGTGCTGAAGAATCAAACCCTGACTGTTGTGCATGCTAGGCAAGCATTTTAACCAGTGAGCTATGCCTCCAGCTCCTATTCTCTGAATGTATTGCTAGATTTGATTTGCTACGATTCTTTTTTTTTTTTTTAACCAGGGTCTGAACCCAGACCTATGTCTCCAGCTTTTCCCGTCTGTCAGTCTCTCAATATGGAGACAGGGTCTTGCTAATTGCTTAGGCTGTCCATGACACTTCTGCTCTTTCTGCCTTAGCTTGCCAACTAGCGAGGGTTACAAGCATGTACCACTTGTTGAGAATTTTTACAGCTCTATATATGAGGTATATTGATTTGTAGTTTCCTTGTAATGTCTTTTCTAGTTTCATTGTTAAGATAATACTGTCTTCATAAAGGGAAACATTCCTTTTTCTATAGTCTGGAAGAGATTGTAAGGGATTGGTGTTTTTTCTTCCTTAGTTTGGTAGACTTTATCTAAAAGTGTCTGGATCTGGAGTATGCACTCCACCCATGCTCCCACAGGTTTTTAACTTCAAATTCAATTTCTTTCATAGATATAGGACCAGTTTTACTTGGATAAATTTTGGTAGTTTATGGCTTTCTAGAACTGGTTTATGTCATCTTTATTGTTAAATTTATGGGCATAAAGTTGTTCATAATGTTCTTTTATTTTCGTGTTTGTGAGATCACTAAGTAAATCTCTTATTTCTTATTTTTCTTGTTTTTGAGACAAGGTCTTACTCTGTAGTCTGTGTTGGTCTTGAACTATGTAGCCCAGGTGAACCTTGAACCTACAGCAGTCCTTCTGTCTCAGCCTCTTGAGTGCTAAGAGTACAGGTTTGCGCCACCATGCTGTTTTTGTGGTGCTGGCCTTGCCCTTGTTAGGTAATTGCTTTACATGCTGAGCTACACTCTCAGCTTTCTTTTATTCTAGTAGTGGTGATTTGTGTTTTCTCTTTTTTTGTATTGTTTGATCTGAGGAAAACCGTTCTTAAAAGTCAGTTTTGGGTTTAATTTTTGGGGGTGATGGTGGTACTGGGGATTGAGCCCACTGAGCTGTATCTCCAGCCCTTTGTATTTTTTATTTTGAGACAGAACCTCACTAATCTGTCCAGGCTGGCCTTGAACTCTTCTTCCCAATAGCTGTGATTATACCACACTCAGCTGATTCTTTCTTTCTTTTCTTTCCTTTTCTTCTCTCTCTTTCTTTTTTTCTTTCTCTCTCTTTCTTCCTTCTTTAATTTTGGTCCTTCTGCCTGCTTTGGGTTTAGTTTACTCTTCTTTCTCTTACTTTCTTAGGGGCAAAGCTTAAATTACCACTTTGAGATTTTTTTCTTTACTAATATAAGCTGAATATATATATAGGTATCCTAGTGTTAACAGCAGCCAGCTGATTATTTATGATATGCTGCATTTTCATTTTCATTCATTTCAAAATATTTTAAGATTTCTCTGGAAAGTTCCTTGGAGGTCCCATATCTGTACTCTTTGACAGATCTCTTTCTGTTGCTGGCTTCTCATTTAATTCTGTTGTGGTTTGGGAGCATCCTCTGTTTACTTTCTGTTCTTTTAAATGTGCTTATGCCTGAGAATGTGTCTGGCTTGGTGGATGTCCCACGCACCTCGGAGAGGAACGTGCGACTTGTTATTATCATGTCATTTAGGTCTAGGGGTCGATGGCCTTGTTCAGATTAGCTGTGTTCTTACTAAGAGAGGACAGAGGTCCTTTACTAGAAATGTGGATTTGTCTTTTCACCTGTTGTTGCTGTCTGTTTTTCTTTTTAATTTTCAAAATTATTTTCAGAAGACAGAGTCTTGGGATGTTTTCTGGGCTGGCCTCCAGCCCTGGGCTCTAGCAGTCCTTCGATCTCAGCCTCCTAAGCAGCTGGGGATATAGGTGCATCCCACCTACTGTCTGCTTTGGCTTCATGCGTTAGTTTAATTTTTAATCTGAAAAGTGGGCAGAACTCGCTGGTCATTACGTGAACTAGTAGCGTGATGGTAAAAGTTCCCACCAGGTAATGACATTGATGGTGCTTTGCTCTCCACCAGACTCCATGCCATATGCTTTCTTGGCATCAGTTTAACTAATCTCAATAGTCCCAAGGTGATGGTGTCACCATTGTTGCCATTTCATACACAGAAACCCAACGTGATGGGGTGAGGTGGCTTGCCTAGGGTTGCCTTGTGTAGCCCCGCTCTCTGGACCATTCAAGCTGGCTTGCTAGTGTCCCATGCTGGGGCTTGGCACCTGGCTAACTTCTCAGTGAAGGTTGCTGGCTTACTGCTATTGTCTTTCACCTGTCTCATGTGGTTAGATAAAACCAGCCTTGTGTGTTCTGTCCTGGACCCTGGAAGGTGTGTGTGTGGAAATGGAGTGGGAAGCTGTCAATGAAACAAGGGGGCTGAGCAGTGGTCCCCAAGGTGGAGGAGATCAGGTCTCAACACAGAGCCTCTACCTGTGGCTCCTACCCTGGAGCAAGCCCACCTGCCATCAGCCCTGCCCTGCATCTGGTGCTGTAGTGCTTGCTGAGGGAAGAATCAATGAATGAGACTTCACCTTCCTAGGAAGAGCTGGGAGTTTGTGGGCTGTGGCTCAGATAGGACCATTTTGGAGTATTATTTATTTATTTACTTTTGCTGTGCTGGGGCCCAAACCCAGAGCTTTGTACATGTTAGGCAAGGCTCTACTGCCTAGCTACACCCTCAGACCTAGAACTTTTAGTGGTAGAGACATTTTACTTTATGGTGGGATTAGTAGCACCTCTTTCCTGCCTGTTGGAAGGTAGTCCTGCTCCGCTGGACTTGTTTGCCCTCAAATCCCAGTATCATGGAGACATGCCTTGGGCCTGTGTCCTTTCTCTGGCTCTTGCTCTAGGTGTGAGTCTTCTACAAGGACCTTCCAAAAAATGAGAGAGAAGAAATGTCTATCTTTGAGTTAAGGTGACATAGGCAGGAAAAAGGGGCAGAGTGGCCTTAGCACCAGTGCACCCTGGACACCCTGGACTTTCACATCTGTTCTCAGCCTTTGTGCAGGATGTCACTCCAGAAGGCTGGTCTCAGTGGAGAGAAATCTGGGTGGCTTGCCTGTGTTCCCTGTGGGGATGGGGGATCCTTGCTCAGCCCAGTTGATGGCTGCCTTCCTTAGAGCCAGGTGGCCTCCAATGTAGAAAGAAGGAGTAGAGAGATTCCCTAAATACCACATATTTTTCTTCCTACCAGAGCATAATCCAGGAGGACAGAGTCTTGGGCACACTCTTCACATCACTCTGAGCTAGCAGAGGACTGGATGATCACCATCACCCGAGGCAGTGGACAGTGCTGGCACTTGGGCAGCCCAGGAGAGGCTGAGGGCTATTCTCGAGGCATATTGTGCAGATCGGGAGTGCTGCCTATAGACCCTGACCCCTGTCCGGGAAGCTCCCCCTTCCTCTGTCCTTTCATGTGTGTGGTATGTGCCACAAACCTCTTGTTCAGGATCAATGTGACTTTTGACTTTTGAGGGCCCTGGTGTTTGTTTGGATGTCACAATGTAGCCAGGTGCTGTTGACCCACTGCAAATCATTCCCTAACAGCAGGATGTTGCCCTGACGATACCCCTGGGCCTTGGTGAAGTGAAATTGCCATGAGCTTCTTCCGCACCTGCCTGTGGGGCACTCACTGAGCCCATCGTCACTGACTGGGGTGACCCAAGTTGTCCCTGGAGCTCAGCTGACTTTTCTTCCTGCCTCTGGTAGGTGGCTCCTTCCTTTGATCAATCTTGGACTTGTTTGCAGCCTGTGACCTTGACGGGGAGCTCCAGGACTTCCTCCTCTGCTTAGTTGAGATTGGGATAGGAGAGGATGGGGGCCATCACCCTGTGAGGCACCCATGCATGTGCAGGGGCGACTGAGCCTGGCACTCATGGGGAGGCTGAGCCTCCGACTCCCTGTTCTGCCTATGCCTGACATGAGACTGTAGTTCTTTTCTGCCTATCCAGTTTCTGGAGGGAGGCCAACCTTTGGGTGAAGGTCACTACAGTAATCAAGTGGAGAGTGGAAAGTAGGGAGCCAGTGGGGGGCTCCCCTGCCAGCCTGAATTCCACTCAGAGCCGTTAGTCATTTTCCCCCGTAAAGCAGGTGCTTCTGTAGGCAGCACGCGTCCTCAAGGTGACCCAGGGTACCAGATGGATTCTTTCCTCCTTCCAGAGGCAAGGCAGGCTGACCAGGGCACAGGGACCTGGGTGGAGGAGGGACAGTGGAGCCATATTCAGATTTCATGACTTTGGCTGTAATCGGAAGACCTGGGTAGGTGTCAGTTGCTGCTGGTTTAGCCATGTTAGTTGGATAATCTTCGAGTGCCTCATTTCCCTCCTTCACTTTGGCTCTTAGAAGCTAAGGTAAAGCATATTTTCCTTTTCTCTTGCTGTTTCTTATCTCCTGGGAAGTGTTTAGGACCTAGAAACACTGACTTTTAACCTTGTCCGAGGGGATGGAGTCAGGTCCTCCCCTTTCCTCTGAGGCCTACATCATGTGGGGCTTGCTCCTGGGGACCCAGACAGCTAGTTGGGCCAGTGCTGCCTCTGCCCTCCCTGGTCAGAAGATTCACCAAGTGTGGGTGAAACAGTAGAAGTGTTCTGTTAGGGTAGTTTGAAGATTGCAAGGAATAAAGAATGTGCTCAGCTCTCTGTCCTTGGTAACTGGTGCTAGTGATGCCCTCGGGCCTGGTAGTTTTGTTGGTCTTTGACCTCCCTGGGGTAAGCCAGGCCTCCTTCCTGGATGCCAGCCTTTAATCTCACTGATTCCAAGAGAGCAGTCTTCTCCCAAGGCCACATGGAAAGTGGAGAAGCATTCTCACAGTGGAGGGGGCGAATATCTCTTGCTCGGGAAGATGCCCTATGTCTCTGCCCTGCCAGATCCCCCCACCTTGCCTTGTTCCTCAGGCCACCACCACTAGGGACTGAAGTCTGCCAAAGCCATATCATACTGGGCCTTGGCTCTGTGCATCCAGGCCTTTCCCACTGTCCCCTTTCCCCTAGCTCATTGGGACTCTGCCCTACAGCCTATCCTCTACCCTCCTCCTCCTTGGCTTGGGTAGGTACCTTCTGGCCTGGGGCTCAGGGTCAGTCCCTGGACACCCTGGGGATCCAGGAGCCTATTGCCAGGGCATGACCACCTGTGGGCCTGAGGGCTGCCCTGGCCAGGGTAGCCAGGCTGTCAGGCTTGTTGGTGGTCCTGCTATAGGGCACACTTATAGATGTCTGCCACTGACGCAGCCTCGCACGGCTGACCAGTGGTGGGAGTGGGGTGTCCCAAGCCTCCCTTGGGAAGACAGTGCCAGTTGGAGCCAGGGCTGTCTTTGCAGGTGCCTCCTTGAGTTGAGCTTTGTGTAGAATACAGAAGAGGGATGGCAACACTGTCCCAGGGAAGAGGTGGTGTCCTTTCTCTCTGCTTGGTGGAATAAGATGTAGCCCACTGCAGATGCCCCTGTGGAGGAGTTTCCTGTACATGTCTGCACCTCACTGCGTCTCCAAGGGCAGAAAAGCAGAGAATTCTTCTATAGAAGAAGGGCATCTTATATGAACTCTCCTTTAAGGGCCTTCTGCCTAATAATAAATCTTCATCAGTAAAGTTGCCTTATAAACTACAGGGTCTATTTTTCTTTGTGGTGCTAAGGATAGAGTCCAGGGCCTGGGCTATGAACGTGCTTGTGGAACTCTGGCTTATGGAAGTGCTGCCTTATACATGGACAGTGTGGTGAGTCATTCAGGGTGAGGCTTCCTAGCCCTGGCCATGGCTAGGTGGGTGGCAGGTATGTAAGTCCTCCCCTCTATATACCTGCCTCTCAGCTGAATACCTAGGGACAGACAGGCCTTAGCCATGGACTTCGGGCTGCCTGGAAGAGGTTCCTTTCTTGTGGTCTGGCAGCCTTGAAAAGCTGTTTCCTCCCCTGGCCTGGCTAGGCCACCCCTGCCAATGTTTGAAAAGCACTGCTTCATCGCTCAGCCCCAAAGGATGTCAAAATGACTCCCTGTGAAGTCTGGCGTCTGGGTGGCTCTTGAAGAGGTCCTGTGGCCTCATAAGAGCCTATGTCCTCAGGGCTCTGTTAGTTATCCCTACCGTTCCAGTCCCTGCCTGCTTACAGAATCCCCATGGGACTACTTTGGCAAATGCTTGCCTTCTTCAAAGCCAGATACGAAGAGAGTGCAGGTGGCTGAACTGGCAAGCCCCTTAATGATGACCTCGAGCTGTACTGCTGGTGACAAATGGCCACAGCTCAGCAAACATTTGCTGTTACATTGCGGGGGCAGGCACTGGAGACACAGGGATCCATAAAGAAATAGTCCCTGGGCTGAAGAGCAGTTACAAAAACAGCGATAATCGTCAAATAAATGAAACAGGCATATACACAATAAGGATACAAAAGAGAGTTCCTATGTTAGAGAGAGAGGAGTGCTGCCCCTGGGTCTTGAGGGAAGCTGGGAGTTTGCTAGTAGGCTGTAGAGGGTTCGAGAACATTACAGGCCTGGGAGTTGTGAGACTGGCTGCTTGGATGGCTGGGGTAGCAGGTGAGGGGCTGTCTGTGAGAAAGCATGATTATTCCTGTCAGTGCGTGCTGTATAGTGGTGGCCATGAGGAGGTGGAGCCCCATCTGGAAAGGCTCTAGGGAAGTCAAGGGTTGGAGGGCGTTGAAGGCTATCTTTCTCTACTGTCTCATCACTGTGACTCAGTACTTGACACCCACCAATTGGGGAAGGAAAAATTTATTTTAGCTCACAGTTTCAGAAGGTCACTGTCCATTTATGGGTGGCTGGCAACAATGGAAGCACATGGCAGAAGTGGAAGTGGATGCAGCTTCTCATGGCATTGCAAACAGGGAGCCAAGTCAAGTCCCAGAAGAAAGGAAGGAAGGAAGGAAGGAAGGAAGGAAGGAAGGAAGGAAGGAAGGAAGGAAGGTAGGTGCGAGCGAGCATATAGCCTTCCAGGTCCTGTCCCAGTGATCTGCCCTTTCTGGGTCCAGCCTCAGTGTTCTGCCCCTTCTAGGTTTAAGTGCCCATCACATGCCTGTAGTCCACAATCTACCACACCTGTAATCTATCTATATGTATATCCGCTACATGCCAGTCTTCCACTACACACCCATAATCCACCCCTCCAGACCCAGGCCCCCGTCTCCTAACAGCACATGGTTCTGTAGATAATCTGTAACATCTAAATGCATGAGGATCTTGGGGGACATCCCAAATTGAAACCACAATAAAGGCCTTCGATGTACCTTGGGTTAGGAGGCCAGGCCTGGATTGTGTGGTTACTCAGGAGATGGAATGATAAATCAGACAATTGGACAGGGAGGGTGGGAGCAGGGTGAGGGTTGAGGTGGAAATGGAAAGAAGGAGTAGGGATAATGAGACCTTAATGTGGGCTAAGGGTGTACTGCTCACACTGACGGAGGTGGCTTACCCTAGCACATCCTAGAAGTGACTGTAAGCCCGGACTTTAGTCCTGGGATAGCTCTCTTAATGCGCTCTCCCTGTGTCTCTCTTGTTTTTGTGTATGTCATTCTCCTTCTGTAGCTCCTGGCCTCCCACCCCTGTCCTTGGCCATCAGTGCCCAGGGCCTTGCCATCAAAGCGTGCTTAAGGAATGTTATTATCAAGCAGAAGGAAGATGTGCTTGTGTTGAACACCAGAGTCTAGAAGCTGTGGGCTGCCCAGCTGGCTGCTGTTCCTGCTGGGAGAGGTGGCCTATTCCCAGGCCTGTTCCAGTGGCTTTATCCCTTGGGAGTGGTGTCTGTTCTGGGGCAAGTGGCACTTTCTGCCCCACCATGACATCACTGAAGGGCCCATCAGGGAGCCCTGCCCTGCTGGTGCAAGGGCTCTGTAGCCCTGGGGACCTGGAGGGCCAAGCTGCAGTACTCAGTACTTTGGCTACTCTACTGCTTCCTGAGTGGGTCAACATGTTTAGGTGCACTCAAGTCTTGGGATATATGCCTCATGGCAAGGGGGACCACTGTATACTGTGTCTGAGTGCTTGATGTCTGCTTAGCTCTGGCTTTGGCCCCATAAAGAAACAGTCCATAGACTGAAGAGCAGTTTCAAAAATAGAGATGACAGTCAAATAAATGAAACAGGTGTATATGCAATAAGGATTGTTTACCCTCAGAAATGCTGGCTGATTGGTTAGGAGGCCATATTGACAGCTAGTCCAATGCTGGCTGATTGGGTAGAATGGCTTCATATTGACAGCTAGTCGCTATTGACTTTCCAGAATATTCTTGTGTTGCACCCAGCACTGTTGTCTGGGTACTGGCTAATCTTCCCCAGGAGGCAGATACTTGGTGAAACAAGAAGGGGTATGGAGGCTCCTGCTTGTCCCACCTCAAAAAGAGGTGAAAGCCCTTTTTGAAAGAATTTATTAGGCCCCAAAATGGAATAGAGCAAGACATACTATCAAAGAAGGCAAGGGAAAAGTCACTATGCTGAGGAATGTAACCCTTGTTTTATAGTTTAGTGTGATTTTTACTTTGTTTTTTCTTAATTTTTTTGTTTTGAATTGCATGTGGAGAGACTTACATTTTCAGTGCTTTGGGTCTCAAATCCATTTGTTTTCTTGCTTTGCTTTTTTTGTTTCCAGCACTGGACCTTGAACCCAGGGCCTTCATACTGTACTACATCTCCAATCTTCTTAAAAATGTTAAAACTTTTGAGACAGGGTCTTGCTTAGTTGCTAGGTTACCTAGGCTGGGCTTGAACTCGGGCTCCTCCTCAGCCTCAGCCTCCCGGATGCTGTGTGCTACCATGCCTGGCTGCAGACTTCATAAAATGAAAAAGAAGGAAAAGTTTCAAAAATAGAACTCACCACTAAAAATGCTGGAGGTGCCTTGTCTTTTTAAAAGAAGGAAATTGATGTTGAAATTGTCCTGTCATTTTGTCTTCTAGTCCCCTAGCACAGAGGGTCTCAGTGCTGGGGATTTTGCTCCTGGGAGACTTTCAAATGTCTGGAGACATTTTTGGCTGTCACGGTGGGAGGAGAAGCAACCAGTGGGTAGAAGTTAGTGGGACTGCCAGGCAGCCTGGAATGTGCAGCACAGCCCCACTGCTACGCAACCATCTGGTCCTGAACGTGGACACTGCTGCAGCCGAGAAGCCCTGCTACAGAAGCCACCGGTTCATGGATGCAGTACCCTGAGATCTCCTTTTGTGTGTGGGTGTGTGGTGCTGGGGATTGAACTCAGGGCCTCACACACGTTAGGCGAGTTCTCTACCACTGAGCTGCATCCACCTTCCTTTCTTCAACTTTTATTTTGATGTGACAGATAGAGTCTTTTTGCCCAAGCTGACCTCCAACTTGCAGTTTTCCTGCCTCAGCCTCCTGAGTAGCTGGGGTTGCAGATGTGTACTCGCCTTCTCATCTGTTTTAAAACACACACACAGAAAGAATATTTAATACTATACTGTTTTGTGTTTCTAAAAAATTAGGTCTATGCCGCACATTGTTCTTTTCATTTGGCTTCATGCTATTGAGAACATTGTAATAAAAGCATATATTGTCACATCAGTATTTAGCTTTTTAAAATTTCTGCATTGTAGCTGCTTCCTAGGGGCCACGTTTTGTTACCCATCTGTTGGTGGTGGCCAGATTGTGTATGTGATGTACAAGCTGGACATGCGCTCTTCGCTGAGCCTCGCTCTGGCCCTCCTAGGTCATCTCTGATTGTTGCTGAATGTTTTTGCTGGGAGCTGGTAGGAGCATGTTTACATGTGTCCCTGTGTAGGGCCATGGGGAACTGGAGACACTTTTTAATTTTGTTAGATCCTGCCCATACCCTTAGTAATACTCCAGGCAATCTCTTTTTAAATTTTGCTGAGAAAAGGCCTTCACTATCGCTTTAATTTGGTTTTACCTTATTTCTAGCAAGGCTGAGTGCCTCTTCACACACTTTTTGATCGCTTGACTTTTCTCTGGGCCCTTGAGAACACTTATCTCGCAGGGTCCCGTCACTCTCAAGTCTGGTGTCGCTTCCCTTTGAGGTGCTGGGTGGCCTTCTTTAGAGCCACAGAGCTCCTCGTCCAGCACTGTCCCTGCCTCCGCAGCACGATGTGGCTGACTGGGTTTTGCTTTTTATCTTTGTTTTGTGACTACATGTTGTAACCTTGGCTGGATGTAGATGTTCCCGAGCCTCCCCACATGTTCCAGAGGGCAACTTTGCCCCTGCATTCTAAGCCCAGGTCCGCCTTGGCTGTCTCTGGGTGGCACGGGTGGCCTCCTGCTAACACCACTGTGCTCTGCAGGCAGACCTCTGCGGTATGACCCGGCTGCTGAGCTACCTGGACCCCTTGGATCCCACCTTCGTGGCTGCCATCCTCACCATTGCTTTCAATCCGCTCTTCTGGAATGTGGTGAGTGACCTGTGCTCAGTAGTGGCCAACCAGTGAACATGGGGTTGGGAGATCACCGCTGCTGAGATGGACAGATGGATGGACTGATGGACACTCTCCTCTGCCCTGCCCTCCTGCGTCTTTCCTTATCCCTGCTTTCCTACCATGGTTGGTACTCCCTGAAAGGGCATACTGAAGAAGTTCCATCTCTTGCACCAGCAAGCAGCCCAGGATTGATGGTGGGTGGTCCAGGGCTGCAGAGGCTGGCCCTTCTAACCTTACCAGAGGCTGAGCAGAAAGCTGTCCAATGGTGGGGACTTTATGCTCTGGTCTTTTCATTGGTAATCTTCTTGTTCCCAAAGCAATTGCCCAATTGTAGGGGTTCTGTTTCCTCTCTGCCCTGTCACACCATATAGCCATTGCCTTGGGGCTCCTCTTTAAGGGTGCACCAGAAACATTGTTCTTTTTCTTCACAAGGCCGCTTGCAAAAGGGGCTTGCACACACTGGGGGTAAGGGCGGGCCAGCAGGGCCTGAAGTCAAAAGATGGAGCAGTCTCTGGCTCATTTGGGGAGCAAGTGGGTATGTGGAGGCCTAAGGATGTTGTGGTGGGCAGTGGGCATCTGGACCCTTGGAAGAAGGTGTGGGGAAGGGCCATGAGCTCCCTCAGGGGTCTTTCTTTGAGATGCCCTGACCCCACCAAGATTCAGAGTGAGGCACTTAAAGTTCCAGCTTCTTCTCCCGTGGGAATCTCTGTAGGGATCCTGGGCTGCCTGCCAGGCCTCTGCCTGGTATGACTAACTTGGTGGTTCTGGGGCTCAGTGCCTGACTCGCTGATGCACACCAGTGGACATACTGTGATTGCCCTTGGGGCTAATCTGCAGAAGGCCAAGATTTGCATCGGCAACACACTGTTCCTGACTGTTTTCATTGAAGGTGAGCCCTAGGTCCAAGTGTAGAACACGGTATGTTTCTGTTTGGTTTAGGACTTAGATCTTTTCTTCATCTGGAGCAGGTAGGGGAGGGTGGCACACCTCACTGCAACCAAATTCTGAATGTAGGGTCCCTGCTGAATATGCTGGCCCTGCTTCTAGAAGTGGGTCCCAGGCCAGCAAAAAGGTATGACCTCCTTCTGCTCCTGAGAAGCCTTGGCCAGCACTGGCTGGGATCTGATCCAGCCTTGCCAGCAAGGTTGGGTGCCATGGATGCCCAGCATGCTGCCCACTCCCTGTGCCCTCTCTACTGTCCCCTGTGCAACTTTGGCTTGCATACCAGTGTTCAGGACACCGGGGTGAAGATGCTGATTTCAGGCAGAGACAAAGTGTCTGTTGTTCCAAGTGTATGGTAGTTTGTTATAGCAGTTATGGAAAATGAATGCAGAGTATTAGAAAAGCTGTTTGTTGATCCCCAGTAGCAGACACCCTAGTCCTAACCAACAGGGACTGGGAAGTGTGTGCTCTTTCCTAACATGGGACTCTTCCTGCAGGGGCCTCCCACAGCTGGTTAAGATCTTCATCCTCTGGTTCCCCATGTGTCTGGCCCAGCTAACAGCCATTCAAGTGCATCTAGTCTTTCAGCACTGGGGGCTGGGCTGGCCCAGTGCACTGTGGGTTTGGGGGAGACTTATTCGTGTGCAAGACCCCTTGATCATTTCCTGCTGGCCCTTCCAGCAGTTTATTTTGGTATACCTCATATGGACTTTGCATTGTGGCCTATAGAGATGTCCAGAACAGCCAAGGCTTCAGATGCTCTAAGATCTGGAGATAGGTCACTTGCATCTATGTTTTGCATAAGTGTAATTTATTTTGGTCATAGGTTTTTGATTTGCCTCAGTTTGAAAAAAAATTGCTAGAACAGCTTGTGGCCATTAGTAGGAGTGTGAGCTCTTCAGATTTCTTTAAGAATGAGGAAAGGAAGGGAATGTTGTGGTTCAGTGGACAGCTGCCCCCAGGGAGCCATGAAATCATGTGGAGGTGGGAGAAGCTAGGGTGGGGCTGGAGCCCTGGCTTTGAGATGTGCTGGAGACAAAAGATCTTACTACAAGCAGTAAAAAGGCAATACCTGTGAAAACATTTATAAACAGTTGCATTGTGCTGGGTGCATTTCATACAGTATTTTAATGAGTCTTCACAGCAAATGCTGTTATCCCCCCTGAAAATTCAGGCCTAAAGAGCACATTAGTCCATTTTCTGTTGCTATATAAAAAAATACCCGAGCTAGAGACTTTATGAAGAGGTTTTCTGGGCCCAGTGGCACAGGCCTATAGTCTCAGCACAGGGCAACTTGGAAACTTCGTGAAATCTTGTCTCTAAAAATGTTTTTTCTTAAAAAGAGCTAGATATGTAGTTCAGTGTGAAGGCCCTGGGCTTGGTCCTCAGTACCACATATGCACATAAAAAAGTAAAGAGGTTTTATTTGGCTCACAATTCTGGTGTCTGGAAAGTCCTAACAGCATGGAACTAGTGTCCTGATGAGGATTCCCTGCTTGTACCAAAACAGATGGAGAAGCAGAAAGGGGAATGGCCGTGCGCAGAGGGGCCTAGTGTGTGGGGTAGCCTTGTTTTATAGCAACCTGCTGTCTAGAGTACTTAGTCTTATGATACCCACGCTAACCTTTTCCAAGGGTAGAGCGTCATGACCTGGCTTCTCACTAGGCCCACAGAAAGGTTCCTTTCTCCTCAGTGCTGTCACTCTGAGGGTCAGGCTTCCTACTCGTGAACCAGTAGAGGACAAAAATCAGACTATATCCAAACCATAGCAAAAAGGCTCATTCCTTTATTCTTCAGACATTTATTGAAGGCTTACTGTGTGTCAGGCACTAGGCTCACACAGTGGCTTTTAGCAGGGAACAGTAAGTGAATGAACTGTAGCCTTCCCTGTCAGCAGCAGAGGGATAAGTGAGGAAGAGAGAGGAGAGGTGATTAGGAACCTGACGCTTATGTGGGAACAGTTCCCCAGGTGTCTGCAGAAGAGTATTCTAGCAGATGAGACAGCATGCTCAAGAATCATGGGGCAAGAGTATTTGAGTCACCATGGGCTGAATCAGGGAGTGGAGGGCAAGTCACAGAAGTGGCTGGGACAGTGGTGCAGACCCTGTTGGCTGTGTGGAGGAGGTTTGATGGGCTCTGAGCTGGGAGCTGTTGGCTCTGAGTTGAGTTTTCAACATGATGTGATGAGGACAGAGGAGAGGCAGGTGGGAAGGAGCTGAGAGTTTAGGCCCGTTATTCGTTTGCACCTGAGTGGGGCCCTGGAAGTGGAAGATGTAGTCAGGGACAATCTGGCAAGATTGTCAGAGCAGTGACATAGGCAGTTCCATGGTGGGGGGTTGAGTTATCCGCAGAAGCGTCTGGCTCCTTGTGAGATGGGATGCTGAGAGAGGTGAGGTGTGCAGGAACAGGGGCTCAGTTTAACTCATGGCACATCAGTGATGTCAGTGAGAGTCCAGGTGGAGAGGTTGTGTTGGTATAGAATTCTGGAGCAGGCTGGGAACCCAGGCCTCTGGCTCTGCCTGTCCCATAGGGCTGACGCTGGTGGAGATGTTTTCATAGGCTTGGGTTGGATGGGCTTCCCATTCTGTTGTGTCCAGGCCTCAAGGGGCTCTTCCTTGCTCCACCTTCCCAGCCATTTCAGGTTGGCTCTTTTGGGGGTGCTCATGGTGGCTGCATTCTCTCTGACGTCAGCCTGCCAGGGATCCTTGTGATGGTCCTGGCATCTCTGCTGTCTCCAAGTATCATGTGTTCACAAATACTTGTCAAGGTCAGATGTGCTCCTTCTCAGAAACCAAGCCAGCAATCTGTCTTTATGGGGCACAAATACTGTGGAAATGAAGTGGTGATTAACAGGGAGGAGGGAAAGGTCCTAAAGGGCTGTGCGGAACCTGCTCACTGTCCCCTGACTTTCTCTCTTTGGGCCAGAAGGTGTGCAGAGCTCCAGAAGCCCAGGTGTGCCCTCTGATCAACTTCCCAGTGAACCCTGCCTGTGGTCAGTCTCAGGCCCACAAGGAGCCTAGACTCCTTGTGTGGCCTTTCTCACCTCCCAGAAGGAGGCCACCACCCAGTGCCCTCTGTACTCGTGTCCCCTGGTCTCTGCCCCATAGGCTTTGCCTGTCAATAGGTGGCCTCCTTATTGGCCACATCTGTGTTGCAGTACCCCATCGTGGGCTCCCTGCTGCAGCTTCTACTCACACATATGTAACTCCTGTGCTTAGGTACTTGTCTTTGCCTGGTTAGAGAGGCACTTCTGGCAGCTGTCCTCTGGGTCCTGGCCCTGCCTAGGTGATCTGTCCTTTCTCATCCAGAGCCTTTGTCAGGTGTCACTTCCTGGTTCCTTCTCCTCCCTGCTCTCACTCTGGGTTGGGGACACACACATTTGGTACCACCTGTTTTGCTGCAGGATGTCTAGCAATGTCACAGGCCTCTTCCTGTCAGGGGTCAGTAGCATCATCTCCAGACATTGCTAGGTATTCCCCAGGGGCACAGTGGACAAGTGGCCTAAGTGACCACATGTGTCCAGTGCATCCCTTAGCACAGCCACCCTCCCTAGTACTACCGTTTGTTCCTCATTGTCCCCTTAGAGCATCCCAAGGTGCCTGTCTTGCCATTTTCCCCACCCTTGTAGGTGCCACACCCTGAGTAGCAGCTGCTTCCCAACCTTCTGTGCTGGGGAGGACCCAGCTCTAGTCCATCTTGGTGCCCATGCCTAGTACCGTCCCTGGCACAGTCAGTGCCCTGGAACTGATGTTGGCTTCATCATTGTGTGTCAGATGCTCAAGCATCTGTTTGTGCAGCCTTGGTGGCCCAGCTGCATGCCTGTTTGGGACATTGGCACGCACACCTGGCTTTTTGGAAGGAAGTAGGATGGAGGAGACATAGCAGTGAGGAGCAGGTGTGGCCATTGCATCGCCGGGGAGATGAAAGACCATTCTGTACAGCCTTGGCCCTACACCCTGGCCTGGGGTGGAACCTGAGGACCAGCACTTGGGTCCAATGCTGGCACGAGCGCTCTCATTTATAAGATTGTACCGTGCATGTACTTTGCTGTCTTCATTATAATTGGAGACAGATTGCTTTTAACACATGACAAAACCAATGGAGATGTGGCAGGTGTGGATACCATGGCTAACTGCTGTGGCTTCTAGAGAGGGTGGTCCTGGGTGTTGTTTGCCTTCTACCCTGAGACCTAGGGATGAAGAGGGTGAAACGGTTGCTGGTACCAGTCCTGCTACAAGGGAAGGAGTATTAGGGGGACAAGGGTGTCCTCCCACTGAGGGGTACTCAGCCCTACTCTCTGAGGGTCATGGCACTGGGCCTGTAGATGCTCTCGGGGTGCTGTTGGCTAGCTCACTGCTCACTCATGTCTGGTACTCACTGCCACAGCAGGACAAAATCCTTGGTATTGGGCCTGTATGACCTGAGGGTTCCGAGTCCTGGGTAGAGAGGACCTGTGCTACCCTTATCTAGAAAACTAGTTTGGGAAGAGGTGGTGGTCTTTTCTCTGGTTGGGCAGGCACTCTACTTGAAGCTTTGACTGGTAGGCTGGAACAGTTCCCACTATGGGGGTCTGGCCCTGGTGGTACTGTTGCCCTGGGCTGGCAGGATCCATTTAGGAGGGTGATTCAGAGTGTGTGTACGGCAGGTGGCGCTGTGGACAAGGGAAGAAGCGTTCTCCCTTCAGTAGAAGATAGCAGTGAGGAGACCGTGGGAGCAGGCATGCAGAGGTGCGGGCTTACTTCTCCGCATACCCATCAGCCTCTCACCTGTCCAGTCACCTCCTTACCCTGCCTGTCATCTGTTTTCCTGCCCACCACCTCAGCTCTGTTGTTGCTACCTCAGTTTCTTTCTCAGATCCCAGCTCACAATCTGCTACCTCCCTTTGGGATACCCAAGGGAGCCTATCAGGTCCTGCTGGCTCAGCCCAGAAACCCTGTTGTTCATACCTGCTCTCTGGGCATTTCTTTCTCCACATGTAAGGTGAGAGCCCTAGCTAAAATTCTGACTAGTCTTGCTTTGCCGAGGCCTGGCCTGGGGTCTCTCTGGGCTGGGATGTTACCCTGCCTTCTTGGAACTAGTGCTGGGTTAGCAAGGTGAGACTAGAAATCGGAAGGGATGTAGGAAAATCAGCACTTGGTTGATGAAGCTTACCAGAGGAGTTCAGGAGAGGAGGATCCAGGAGGTGTCCTTCGAGACAGGAGGAGAGCTGTAGGGCTCTAAGGCCCGAGAGGATGATAGCTGTGGGTCAGGCTGCAGTTGATCCAAATGTGCTTTATTTTTGAGACAGAGTCTTGCTAAATTGCTCAGTTACCAGGTAGGGCTGGAACTTGCTATCTTCTTACCTCAGCTTCCCAGAGTGCTGGGATTATAGGTGTGCACCACCACTTTTGGCTCCAGGTGGGTTTTCTAGAGGGAGATGGGGGCGGGATGGGTGAGAGTCCAGGAGACATGAAAGGAGGTATGTGAGATAAGCAGGTGGACAGGTGGGCCTGAGTGCCCTGAGGGAGGACTCCAGATGATGACCTGCAGCCTATATTGTCAGTCAGGGCTAGTGCTGTGTGAGCGGTGTCTCAGGCAGGCAGGAAGTTAGGATGAATTATGAGCCAGGCTGTTTGGGATCTTTGCTCTCACCTGGCGTAGAATCCTGGCTTTGGGCGTGGCCACGAACCCACTGGGCTCTGAGCCCGAGTTTCAGAGACGAAGACACCTCCCCTGCCAGGCTGGGCCTGTGCTGTGGGGTTGGTAGCCAACTGGCCAGTGTGGCTTGTGATGGTAAGAGTTCTTCTCCCTGCGTAGTGCCAGCTGGCTCTCTCGGCCAGCTGAGACTGTGATTCAAGAATTCTGGGCTCCAGTCAGCTAGCTACTTGTCCCTTCAGACTGTCACCGAAGGCCCCTTGGCACTCCCAGCTCCAGTTCCCCCTCAGCCCCTCCTGTCCTGCCCAAAAGTGCTTATAGTTGAATCCTCCAGAACAAATGGCAGGTTAGCATAGTCCCATGGCTGGGGAGTCTGCTGAGAGCCCCAGGCCTCTGTGGGTGCTCCTGTCCCCTGATGTTGGCTCAAGTGCAAGACATCCCAGAGCATGTGAGTATGATCCCTTTGATCCTGGCAGTGGATATGTTTGTAGTTGGAAACAGCCCTGACCCCCGTGCCTCTTTGGTTCTGAATGGATTACTGAGCTGGGTGCAGCGCTGTGTCCCAGCATCGTGCTAGCGTACGACAAGGTGTCTCCAACTGGGTCTGCTCACAGCCTTTGCCAGGATGGCCATGAGTGTCTCAGGCAAGAACAAAGGGAAGGAAGCTGGGCTACTTCCCACTGAGCCTGTGGCATCATCACCCTTCTCGCCTATTTCCTGGTAACTCACACACAGTTGCAAAGGGGCCTGACGAAGCCAGGAAGCCACGCTGGCTCAGTGGGGGTCTGAGTTTGTCTTTGTGCCCTGGTTATTTTTGGGTCTGGTTGTTTGAGTGCTACAGAGCAACTGCACGCCGTAGCCTGTGAGTGTCTGTGTAACTGGGGGGCAGTGGGCAGGGCACCTGGCCATGTGGTCTGTAGGGGATCTCTTGGTACCCTTCCCACGCTAGGGATTGATAAGGCAGGGAGGGACCAGGTGGAGTTTTAGCACTTATTCTTCAGGACTCCCAGCCGATCCTGCCTTTCTTTCCTTTTCTTCCTTTTTGTCTTTCTCTCTCTCTCCTTTTCTTTTTCTTCCTTTGTGGTGCTAGAAATGGAGCTCAGGATCTCACATAAGCTTGGCGAGCACTCTGGCACTGAGCCACATCCCAGCTCCAACCTGGTTGCCTTTGGGTTAGACAGCTTGAGAGGCAAATTGGCGACCTAGTCCCCGGCCCATAGCGCACACTTCCTGGGACGTCTCTTAGAGTGGTATGCACTGGACTGCCACGGTGTTGCAGGTGCAGCTTCTTCTGTGCCATTGCGCCTTCCCTTCTCACTTCCCAGCAGGATCTACCCCACCTCTCCACATGGCGGCCGTTGTTTCTCCCCTTCACCCGGGCTTTCCTGAGCCTGGACTCCATGGGACATAGCCAAGCCTTCTCCTGTTTCTCCTCCTCCTCTCCGGTGTTGAGTCATGGCCTAAGGAACTGTTACTGGTGAATATGTGTTGCATTTTCTCCCAGTCTGAGGAGCTTCTGGAAGCTCCAGGGAGGGTCTGAGCCCCACTCCCCCCTGGCCTGCAAGCCCTGTTATCAGCTTGGTGCTGTCAGAGGAATCAGACAGACGCACCATAACACAGGTACAGGTTCTTAATTTTACACTCAAGCCTGAGGGGGAATTCCATGGGGACCAGGAGGCCTGAGCAGATCCCCAGACCCCCAGACCAA
Organism: Ctenodactylus gundi; assembly: GCA_004027205.1. Classification (NCBI taxonomy): domain Eukaryota; kingdom Metazoa; phylum Chordata; class Mammalia; order Rodentia; family Ctenodactylidae; genus Ctenodactylus; species Ctenodactylus gundi. Next base: position 78,793 of record PVKB01005066.1, on the reverse strand, counting down.
GGACAAAGGGAGCAGAGCAAGCAGACAGGGCCTCGTCTCTTGGTGTCATCCAGGAAGAGGTAGCTTTTTGGTTGCATCTGCTTTCTTTTGTTGAGCCGCCTCCTGTGGTATATGTCTCCTTATCATCTGTTGTGGTCTGGATCTGGCCTGTCCCCGGAAGCCGTGCACATTTGGATGTTCTGAGTGTCTATGGATTCTTCCAGCTGTTAAGAGGCAGGGCTTGCTCAACGGGAGTGGATCGCTTGGGATTTTCCCAAAAGGGGTGATCACTGGCATATGACCTGGGAGGGAATATGGTAGCTCTGCTGTTTCTGTTGTGATGCTGTGAGCAGCGGCTGTCCTCCACCAGGTGTTTCCCACCATTACCAGCCACCTAGGATGAACTGAGATCTTTGGAGACTGTGAGCTAAACTAAGTCTGTCCTTCCTTAATTGTGGATGTTGGGTATTCTGTCCCAGCCAAGAATAAGTAACGAAGACATCATTTTAGGTTTCTACCTACAGGGTGATTTTTTTTTTTTTTTTTTTTTTTTGGTGGGGTATTTGGGACTGAACCCAGAGCTTTCACATCAAGTCAGATCCTCAGCTCATCTGTGCCGTTTTGTTTAGAGATAGGGTCTCTCTCCGTCAGTGAGTTACCCAGCCTGGGCTCTAACGTTTGATCTTCCTGCCTCAGCCTCCTAGAATGTGGGGATTCACTGGTATGCACCACCTTATTTGGTTCTGGTTGTGATTTATTTTTTCTGTGCTAACAAGTGATGACTGTAGTTTACCTTAGTGACTATTCTATGCATGTATTTGTCCTTTGTTGCCCGGAATTTGTCCCTTATCATTTAGGAAAGCTCCTAGTTGGGTTTTGAAACAGGGCAGGTAACTCCTCTGCCTCAGAGGGTTTTATTTATTTTTATTCTTTTGTGTGTGGGGGAGGGGGGTACTGGGGATTGAGCCCAGGGCTTTAGTCATTTTTATTTTTGATTCTGAGACAGGGTCTTGCTAAGCTGCTACATTGCCCAGGCTGGGCTTGAATTTGTGATCCTCTTGCCTCAGCCTTCCTGAGTGCTGGCCTGTGCCACTGGCCTGTGCCACTGGCCCAGCAGGTTCAATCTTAATCTTGTTTTTCTTGTCCCTGATTTTTTCGTATCTCCACTGACCACATGATCTTTGAAGGCTTAGCTGATTTCCCACCCTTCTGTTTTCCGGTGTGATGTCTTTACTTTGCAGCCTTGAAGACTGGTCCACTGCTCAATCCCCAATTCTCTAGTATCTCTGCTAATCTATAAGACTAGGGGCTCACTTAGCTATATCAAGGTGGCGTGGGAGCAGTGCTGCTGGGCAGTCACCCTTTCTCTGCTGCAAGTCCCTGGACCGTGTTGACCATTTTCCCTTCTTGTCTGTAAAAGGGGCTGATGAGGTGCAACCACCAGTGCTCCAGGAACTTGGGTGTTAGTGGCTATATTTTTTTGCTATCCTGGGTCTTTCATTTTTGAAAAATACATTTTTATAGCTAGGTTTGGTGGCATATACCCATAATTCTAGCACTTCAGAGGTTGAGGCAGGAGGATCCTGAATTTGAGGCCAGTTGGGCTCCATGGGGAGCTAGAGTGAGCCTGATCTCAAAAAGATGAAAAATAATTTTTATTAGTGCCTATTAATTTTATAAAATGTTGGGTTTCAATGTGGTATTTTCATATGCATATAAATATTTTGGTCATATTCACCTTCCATTATTCCTCATGACATTTTGAGTATTCTTGTAATAATTATACATATAGATGGGTACAGTGTGATAATTCAGTACATGTACACAGTGTATAATGATCAAATCACAAGAATGAACATTTCAGTTTTCTTAAAATTTGCCGTTTCTTTGAGACATAACTACCCTGTGGGTTTGCTTGGGAAGCTTCTCTGTTTTGCCATTGCCAAGGAAGGTGCCTGGGACCTAGCATATACTAGGCAAATGTTCTGCTTCTGAGCTGTACCCCTGCCATGGCTTATGAGGTTTTGGTGGCCATACTGGCCATTACTCTGTTCCCTCCACCCTGAGGTGTGCCCTGTCTTCCTGCATGGGACATCCCCTTGCAGGTATTGGTAGAGAGTTATGGCACATATCCATGAGGTGGAGTGAGGGGAGGCCTTTGCATGTGTGGCTGCTAGTGTGCTATAGCCAGAGTGTAACCCCTAAGCTCCCTCTCAGCAGCACCCCCAGCAATAACACCCACAGAGTCCAGGTCTGCCAGATGCTGACCATCTAGGGGCATGTGCATCCGTCTGCCTGTGCCCACCTGTCTGCTGGACCCAGGACCCCCAGAGAAAACACCTGAGGATAGCCTGTATACTTGCACAACATCCAGATCATGTGGGGGATGCCCATCTGACTTAGTTTTCCCATTGGGACTGCCCTGTGGCCCTCTCTGCTTCTGCCTTGTCATTCTCTGTGATGGACCTGGGAGCCTGGCCAGCTGGCATGGCTCCCAGGTCAGTCCGGGAGGTACAGGAGCCAGCATCACTGGCATCCTCCCCAGTGAGTGGACAGACGTTGGCAGCAGGAGTGTTTCTTCAGGGAGGAGGTGATGATGAGAGGTTATGCAGATTCTCTGTCTTCTGTCCCTTGTCAGATGCATGGGTCTTTGGACACACCATAGGTGAGGTGTCTAAAAGCCAGGGTAGGCTTCCTGAGGGCGTAGGGTGAGTGGTGCCTAGACCCGGGGTGGGAACCGGGTGGAAGCAGGTGGTGTTTGTATTTTTTTTTTTTGTTCTCATACATGTCTTCCCCACTAGCATTGACGATGGGATTTAGAGGAGCAAAACGGCCGTGGGTGGGAACAGAGGACAGTACCTTCCTGATACTCTGTGATGACAGGCTGCTATTGTGATTGTCCTGATTTTGTGTCATTATTTTGACTACTCTTGCCTTTACCACCCCTGCTAATACTAATATGTTTTAATTTTCCTTGAACTGATTCAGGGCCTGTGAGATGTGAGCCCCAAGTCTTATAGAAGCACCCACTGAGGCTCAGAGAGGGTCCTTGGCTGGCTTGGGTCACACACCGCTGTGAGCTTAGAACTGAGCCTGGCATCTGGGCTCCTTTTCTCATCCTTCTCTACTCCAACCTGTCCTTACACTCACCTTCCTGCACACATGTGTACGTGTCAGTGGGGCCCAGGTGATAGTGTGGCCTGGCCCAGGTGGCAGGAAGAAGCCCTAGGAGCACCTGGTGCCCATTGGCTCTTTAACCCTCTCCCTTGGGAACTAAGGGCCACATGTGCCTCACCTTGGCTTCTCAGTAGCCTGACTTCCAGGTGGTGTATGCCCTGCTTATGTCAATATTTTGACCACAAGTGGGACTTCCTGTGGGTAGGGCTGCACATGGGGCTGCCACACGAGGCTGCACGTGGGGCTACCACATGAGGCTGCTCCGTGGAGGGAGATGTTATGTCCTCCAGCACACGGGGAGTCCTTCCCCTGACTGACCCCATCCTCGAGGGCCTCCAGGCACATGTCCTGTCATCATGTGTCTTAGCAGGAGGCTCAGGCATGACTCCTGCCCCCTCAGAGCCTCAGTCCTCTCCTGTACGGCACAGTGCTGCGCCCAGCAGGCTGTAAGGCAGGAAGGGCCCCAGTGAAGATGGTGCTGGGGCCATTAGCAGTGATGCTGCTTGGCCTTTTCCTCTTTGCTGCAGCCGCACTGTCTGTCTCACCTTCTGGTGGTGCCTTAGAGATTGGCCTGTGGCTTTTCTGGCGGGCCATGATTTTCAGCTGTTGTGGGCAGTTGGAAGCTGTGTAGACATGTGGGAGACTGAGTCTGGAGCTGTAGGCATGCTGGAGGCTTGGTTGATCCCTATGGGGCTTTTCTTCAGGTGTGCACTGATTTTACACAGATGTAGCTCTGACCTATTCCACCATGAGCTCCGTGTCTCTTCTTCCCTCTCTTCCTCCAACCCCTCCTGGGTTGTTTCGTAGTGAGCAGGGCAGTGGGCCTACATGGAATCTAGCCTCTGCTGCTTAGTTGTTGTGTGGCTTTGGGCAAGTTATTTGTCTGCTCTGTGCCCTAGTTTCGTTTCCTTCCTTCCTTCCTTCCTTTCTTTCTTTCTTTCTTTCTTTCTTTCTTTCTTTCTTTCTTTCTTTCTTTCTTTCTTTCTTTCTTCTGTTAGACAAGGCCTTCTTGTTCTATAATCCAGGCTGGTCCTCAACTCACCATGTAGCCCAGGCTGGCCTTGAACACACAGCAGTCTTCTTCCCTCACACACTACTGTACACACTACTGTATCTGGCTTGTGTGGTGCTGGGGAATTGAACCCAGGGCTGTGGTTCTAGACAAGCACTTTAACCATTGAGCTATAACCTCAGCCCCTGTCTCCCGGTTTCTTCCCCAAAGAGCCTCCATCTTGATTTTTGTTTGGTGATGGAATCAGATTGTAGGCAGGACCCAAAATGTGTCCCACAGCTGGGGGCAGGAGATAATCAATCGCTTTGCCTGTTTATGCCTTCTATGTAGTCCCACTCAGTCCTGCCGCAGCACCAGCCCACTTCATCTTTGCCCTGTGTACGTTTCTGTGTGAAATATCCTGGAGAGTTGAGGGCGGGCCCAGACCCTTTTGCATGCACACATAGAAAGCTGATTCTCCCCACAGCTGTCTTCACCAGGCATCTGCCCATGATGACGCACTGGTCAGGGAGTTGTGTGTGGGGTGCTGTCTGGGAACCACATCTCAGCCAGTCATCTGGGAATCTTCTGGCTGGGTCAACTCATGTCTTGGTGAGATTGATCCCAACACAGGGTGTTGTAGGCCTGGTGCAGACCCAGTGGGTTAAAGCCAGCTGGATACACGAAACCTTGTAGTGGAGTTGAGCCTCAGATATACCACTGGCGGCTGGGGCTCTGATCCTCAGTTTCCCCATTTGCTACAGAACAAAGTGGGCCTCCAAGTAGGCTTTTCCTGCCCCAAACTTCTGTGGCTCTCTACGGGCCATTCTGTCCAGGGTTTCCTGGGAATGATGGCCTAGGCTCGCCATCATCTCTAGTTCTCACCTCAGTCCAAAGCCTCGGTGCCTCCCCAGATGCTTTGTCGTTCCCCAGGACAGCCTCATACCCACCCCATCAGCCTGCACTCAGAGGCCCATTTGAAGGATCCAGCACTGAGCTGCTCCCTGAAAAGGGGACTGCCATCTCTCTGTGTATACGCAGTCTCTTCCTCAGGCCCAAAGTGGGGCATCAGCCTCAGGTAGGCAGATAGGCTGTCTATGTTCAGTCCTGGTTCTACCCACTAGGAGCTTCAGGTGCTTCTGTGACCGAGGCATAGTGGCTTGGTTACTCCGTGTGCAAAGCTTGTTTGTAGAGTTCTGGTTCAGGCCTCCCTCAACTTCACTGCCTCTACTTTCCCCCTCCATTCCTCTCCTGGAAGGTATATGTCAGGAGGGGTATGGATGAGGGTAATTTGGGTTGGCCTTGCTACACCATGGGCAGCTGTGGAGTGGGCCGGTCCATGTGAGGCCTCTGGGCTCAATTTCTTATCTGTAAAGGATGAGGCACTGATGGAATAGGATGAGGCAAACAAAGGTGAGATCTGATTTTAGTTTTATGTACATCTGTATTAGTCAAGGCTCAGTAGAGGAATGGAATCAACAGAAAATCTATGTATAATTATGCAAGGGAATATATTAAGTAGGCTTATAGGATCAGAGATGGAAGAGTCCTCAATGGATGTATGTGCTGTGGAGAGCCAGAGGATCCAGCAGCTGCTCAGCTTGGAAAGGTAGAAGCCATAGGACAAAAGGGAGCAAGAATGTGGCACTAGTCAAGGTTGATGTCCTGGAAGCTCACTGTAGAGTGGCTGAGGTAAATCTGCATTTGAAGGCTGAGGAAATGGTCCTAGCTGATCCCCAATGTCCAAAGGTGATGACACAGACTGGCGTTCTTTTAGAGTCAGACGCTTCTTCCTTTTTTCTCTTTTTATTCCATCAAGGGTACAAACCTATTGGTTGGTGCTACTCACATCCAGGATGGTTTTTTCCCCCTCAGTTTCCTGGCCAACATGGCAGTCATCTACAGACACACCCAGAACTGTGGGCACTTTTAATCCATTCAAATTGACATGTGATGATTAACAGCTACAAGAGCTCTCTGGTCGGGATGCAGAGTAGTCAGGTTTGAGATGTATTTGGAAGTAGCAAAGGACCCATCTATGGACACCTTTCCATTTGGACCCACAAAGTAGTTTCAGGTGCTCCTGGAAACCAGGCTGGCCCTGAGTGCTAGGCTGCTAAGTTGAGCTATCTATCTGTGGGGTGGTGGTTCTACTGGGGTGGGGTGGAAGCTGGAAGAGGCCTTGTAAGTTGCACATGAAGGTCTGAGGCCTGGTAGGGGGAAAATTAGTACATTCTCTTGCCATTTGGGCTCCAGTCAACTCCAGTGCTCTCTCCTGAGATCCAGCTGGTGTCTTCTCTTGCTCTACTGGTTGTCCTGTATCAGGAGGCCACCACAGATGCCACACACTTGAGTTTCTGGTCTTGCCCACCTGCTGAGCACCATTCTGTCTCTGTTGTCATGACTGTCCTAGCTGATCCCCAGCTGCCTTGCCATATGGTTACAGGTACAGTTTCCCCTTGGGCCAACCCTCAAGAGGGGATGGACCAACTCTAAGCTCAGCTTGGCTTCCCACAGGCCCAGGAGCTGGCACCCTCCCTGAGATCTGTCATCCCAAGGCCCTGTTAGTCCTGGAGGCTTGCCTGGCAGGATTTGAGAGAGTGGTATGTTCTTATATCTAGTCCAGCATCATCTTCCATTCCCTGTGCCAGACTGGGGACACCCACAATTCTGCTGAGGTTCATTGTAGTTCTTTGTTTTTGAGATGAATGGAAGGGTCTGACTGTGTTGTCCAGGTTGGCCTGGAAATCTTAGGCTCAAGAGGTGCTCCCACCTCACTCTCCCAGATAGCTGGGACTGCAGGCACATACCCTTGTGTGTGGCTACTTGCTTCGGTTTTGTGCTGGGCATTTGCCCCATGGAAAGTGCTAATCTGTCAGGAGCTGAGTAGGAGGCTGGCTATGGAGCCTGCCCAGTCTGCTGCGGCCTGTTGAGTATCTCTGCCACCTGGGTCCAGAGCATGCAGAACCTTCAGGGGATGCAAGGGCCCTGAGCAAACTCTCTCTTCCTGCAGAATTCCATATGCATGCCAACACCTTCCATTTCTCATTTCTCTTCTTTCACTGTGCATGTAGTTTTTTCTTTTTTTCTGTGAAGCTCCACAACCTTTTTGTAAGGGGGTTCAGAACCAACGGACAAGAGCCCGCAGAGCCCTGTGCAGGGCAGTTGGGTGGGTGCTGAGTCAGAGATGGCCCTCTAGGTGGGGAGGCAAGAAAGGCCCTTGCTGGGGGTGTTTGGGAGAGGTTGCGGGCTGCAGAGGCTCTCTGCACAGAATGCAGAAAGGGAGCTATGGTGACTGCAAGGACTCTGGGGGGAGGGAAGGAGGTGGAGACAGGGGCTGGGGCATAAGGGGCAAATCATGCCTCCCCAGAGCTCCCAGGAATCTGCCTGGACTGCAGCCTTCCCTGACCTGCTCTTCAGTACCCTCTCCTGACTGAAGATGAGACCCAGTTCCCTGCTGAGCAGCAGCTCCCCACAGTGCCACAGGGCTACCAAATCTGCAGGTGTATTCACTGTTCCCATTAATAGCAGTGCTCCCACCCTAGGGGCCTTTCCAGAAAATCAAGGACATTTTAAACATGTTCTTCATTTCCATTGCTTTGAGTAGCTCACTTGTCCTTTATAGAAGGAAGGAGGAGGCTTCAGAGCCTCTGTATATATTTAGCAGTCCACAGAAACCCTGGCATGAGGTTCTCTTTTCCAGTGGCTCTTGCCTGGGTTATTGTCAGACATTCTGGGACCTGGGCCAGGCCCTTCTGTTGGGTTGTGGGACTGAACTGAGTGTGGCTGGCCCTGCTCTCAGGAACTTACAGCCTGCCACTGGACCCTAATTTTTTTTTTTTTTTTTTTTTTTGAGACAGGATTTCACTCTGTAGTCCAGGCTGGTCCTGAACTCACTATGTACTCGAGGCTAGCCCGAAACTCACAGCAGTCCTCCTGCCTCAGCCTCCTAAATGCTGGGATTACAAACTTGCGCCACCACAGCCAGCTGCTCAATGGTGCTGGAGGATAGAACCAAGGGTTTCACACTTCGTAGGCAAGAGCTGTAATCCCTCAGTTATGTCCCACCCCAGACCCTACCTGTTCGCAGTGCAATTCCTCTCGTGTCTCCATGGTGGTGCCCAGGCCTCTACATGAGCCCTTGGGGTGCATCCCATGTCCAAACCACAGCATATATCATCTGTGCGGATGAGACTTTCTTGCCCCAGCCCTTAGCAGAGTGGGAGCTAATGAAAATCTGACTCTGCTTAGCCACTTCCTGGCTTTCTGTGGGCTACTGCCGACACTCAGGCCAGAGGCCCATTTTCAGGGAATAAGACATAGCAAAACTCACTTGACTTTAGCCACCAAAGATGAACATGTGTTTCTTCAGTGCTTTGTGGTCAGTGCCGGTTGGGAACATCAGAGTGAGTACCAGCAGTCAGTGTAGAGAGGCTGCCATAACTGGATCAAAGTACCTGAGTCCCAGGGTAGGTTGCACAGAGGCCGGAGGAGAGGGAAAGTCCCAAATGAGGGCTCAGCTTTGAGGCTGCCATTGCAGCTCCACCTAAGCATGTGTGTGTATGGCTTCCCAGCCTCTGTGGTAGTACAGGCCTAGAAGGTGGTGGTTCTGAAAAGTTTCTCACTACCTTTCAGAGGAAGAACCCATATCTTTGTAGAGGGTACCTGTCTGACAGGTATCTGTTGGTGCTGAGCTGCTCTGGTGGAGGGGGAGGAGTTGAGGGTCACCATAATGGGGCTGGTAAGAACCACTTCTCCTGCCCCCCACCCCAAGGGTTCTGAGACAGGGGGACATGTGTGGCCACTGTCTCCAGCCAGCCTGGCATGTCCTTGAGACTATTGTCCACTGCAAAAGGTGTCCCTTTCCTCCTGGGTGTGTGCAGGGCCTGGTGTGCCCAGCTCTGAGACCCCGCTCTTACATGTGAGATGACTTTGGGAAGCCCCTTTACAGCTCCTTGTCCCGGTTTCTTCCCCTGTGAAATGGACATGATGGAAGTACATTAGCTCTCCATAGCCGTGGGCCCTGCATCCTCAGGTTCAACCAACCTCAGATCAAAAATTACCTGAAAAAAATTTGCTTTTATATTGAACATGTATACACTTTCCTTTTAGTTATGCTCTGGACAATACAACAAAGGAGCTAGTTGTACAACATTGTATTAGGTATCATAAGTCATCTGGACATGATTTAAAGTATACAGGAGACTGTGCAAGGGTTATATATAAATACTGTGCCACTTTATATAAGGGACTTGAGTGTCCAGGGATCAGAGTATCTGAGGGGAGTCCTGGAACATGACCCCCTTGGGCACCGTGGGATGAATGTTCCTGCCTTGAGAGGCATTGTTAAGAATCCAGAGTGTGGTGTTCAGCACTGTGCCTGTTTGTACTCTTGTATGTGTGTTTGGGGCCACCCTGGAGCCCCGCCCCAAGGTGTGTGGTCTGTTAGTGCTGGTGGAATGAATGAGTGGATAGTTACGTGCCCTTTCTCCTCTGCCTTTCACTTTTGTGCTGGGCTTTTTTTTTTTTTTTTAAAGATAAGGTCTCACTCTTATAATCCAGGCTGTACTAAACTCACTCTATAGACTAGGCTGGCCTTATCCAAGGCAATCCTCCTGCCTCAGCTTTCTGAGTGCTGGGATTACAGGTATGCACCATCATGCCTGGCTTTTGTGGTGCAGAGGAACTGAACTCAAGGCCATACACTTGCTAGGCAAGCGCTCTAACCACTTTACTGTTCCTGCAGCCTCATATTTTAAAAGATACGCTGAAATTGCCCAGGTTCTTCTGGGTGAAATCCTGCCATTCGGGGACTGCATGTGTTGGGGCCCATGCAGCTCACAGCCCGCCTTGCTGGCTCCAAATGTGGCCAGAGCCGCAGAGCAAGCTGCCTCACCCTAGCCAACAAAGCTGGATCCTGCTTATGTGCCTTACTTATTAAGTAACTCTGAAGCTGATCATTTGTGCTAAAGTAAGACGTGGTGGAGGCGTAGGAAATCTGTTGACAATTTGGGACAAAGGTGTCTAAGACATGTCATTGCCCAGAGTTTTGAACCTCAGAGATCTCTGCTGTAACTGCATGGATTTACCCCCTGAAAGAGTGGGTGAGTGGGCTGTGTGGCCCCAAAAGAAAAGGTACAGTGAGGGAAAAAGTGACCATAAAATCGTAGGACACATGGGTGGGAATAACACAAGGCAGGGGTATTCTTTTCAATCACTGGGATTATAGGCAGGTGAGAGTGGGGCAAAGCTTTAGGTAAAGATGTACATTAGTCAAATTCTAGAAGAGGAAAGTTTTGGGAAAAAGAAGTTATCAATCATTAACGTAGCAGGTGTACAGCTATCCTTGAAGTAAGCATCTTTCATTTATGGGTTGACATTACTTAGCCTTGGTAGAGGTAAACAGAGAATAGGCAGCAACCCTCTTGGAGCAGGCATGTTTCAATCTATGAGGCAGAAAGCCTAAATTTCAATTTATGGATAATTGAGGGTATCTTCACATTTATGGATTATTAGGAAGGCCTCCACAGTTGACATCTTTTGCTCCTTTGTGGACCACTGGTCATCTCCCTGTTCACTGGAGAACAGAGCCTGACTTCATAACATGGCTGATGGCAGGCCAGGCTCAGGGCTCTGAATGTTTTCCCTTGCTTTTGTACGGAAAGCCAAAACCCTCTCTGCACAGGTATGTTTGCATGAGAAGCAGATAGGAGGGGAGAATGGGATGCTGAGAGTGCTGGGTGTAACGGCTGCAGGATCTTGCCTGTAAGTTTCCAGCGCGGCCCCTGCCTGCCTTTCTTGCTCTCCCCAAGGTGGCTCTTGCTCCTGGCCGGGCTGCAGACCCAGAACCTCTCCCAGAGAAGCTTCTGAATGGAGCAGGCTAGAACAACCCCTACCTCCTGCCTGGCTGCATGTGTGCAGGAGAGGAGGGAGGGTGAGGGCTCCCCAGATGCAGTGAATTCCTGTGCTGGGGCTGGTATTGCCCGCGACAGGAAGGAATCAGGGGAACCAAGGAGAGCTATTCACAGAAGCTTCTAGATTTTGTGTGACTCTCCAAGTAGATGTGTGGAGTAGAAAGGAAGGAGGCCTGGTGGTTATACAGGTATATCCTTCTGGACCTGGGAACCTCTGCAGGTTTGAGGGGTGTTCCAGAGAGAGGGCCCAGAGTGCAGCTTCATCTGAGGGGTCACTGTGAGATGGAGATGGCACTGGTATCCCTAGGAGATCCCACAGCCATTGGCAAATATAACCCGTGTGAGTGCCTGCCTAATTCTCTCTTTCTCGCTGGGTCCTCTTGACCTCCCCAGGCAATAGGGCTTATTATAGGCAGGGAAGAGAGTGAGGATCCAGGCCTTGAGGTGTGCCTGCATTTCCACAACCAGCCCGGAGTGCTTCCCGCTGAGCCATGACAGCGATCTGCGTGTCTTCTACCCCTACTGCTGTGGGACTCCCAGCCCTTCCACCCCCTCCTGCCTGGCTGTGGAGTACCTGTCTTCCCGCTGAGCCCTGACAGCGATCTGCGTGTCTTCTACCCCTACTGCTGGGGGACTCCCAGCCCTTCCACCCCTTCCTGCCTGGCTGTGGAGTACCTGTCTTCCCGCTGAGCCATGACAGCGATCTGCGTGTCTTCTACCCCTACTGCTGGGGGACTCCCAGCCCTTCCACCCCCTCCTGCCTGGCTGTGGAGTACCTGTCTAAGGGCTATTAGAGCACCAGCCTCGACCTCATTCTTTGTCCCTGTTTCTGACTTGGTGACCTGGATGGAGGGAGTGGCCTTAACTCCTTCCTGGCCATGAGTACAGGGTCTGCAAAGAACACCTTGTTTGGGAACATCAAAGCCTTTTTAATCCCTCACCTGTCCTGTGCCTTCACACCTCAGGGAAGCCTGCATGTGTATGGTTTCCATGCAGGAGGGGCTGCTGCTGGGGTCTCTGGGAAGTGGTATGGTGTTGGGAGACCAGGGCAGGGGTCCAGCACTTGCCCAGACCCTCTGTGGCAGGTGGCTCCCAGCCAAGGCTCCTAGCTGGGTTGAAAAGGGGACAGATCAGGGAGCAGCATGTCCAGAAGACAGTGTCCCTATGAGTGGATTTGCACCTCTTTCCCCAGAGAGCTTGGGAGGACAGTGTGAGATTCAGTGGCCTAATTTTAGACTTTGGGTCTCCATGTCAAAATGGCATCAGGATAATTAAAAAGAAAGAAGGATGACAGTGTGGCCTTGACCTCTTGTTAATTGTGGGTCAAGCCCATTTCCATGGGGGAAAGACATGTCTCCAGGCAGTGCTGCCTTTCTGTCTCTCAGTTGTTAGGGCCCAGGGGAGGCTCTTTGGGTGCCCTGAGCTGGCTGGCCTAGGCCCCTGCAGGTGAGAACCTGGGTTTACTCACAGAAGCCGTGTCCCACAGGGCAGGGAGCAGAGACAGGATGGGAAGGGGTGGTGGTAGCTGTTTCAGTCAGGGTCCTCACTGTAAGAGACGAGAAGCCCAGCCAGGCAAGAGGTGGCTAGGAATGGTCCATTTGGCATCAGAGAATGTCCCCACGTTTAGTCAAGTGTTCAGTGCTGCAAGTGATTTTGCCCCAATGGTTTTCTTGCTGAAGCACACATAGGCTCTTTGCCTGCATTGATCCAGTGCTCGTGGTGACATGAGGTAAGCAGGAGTTCCCCGGTTGCTCATGGTTCCATCAGGTGCCACGGTCACATGTGCCCTCACGCCCTCATGCTATGGCCCGACCTATGCTTCTTGAAGACACTGTGTGGTCAGTGTCCCGCTGCCTCTGTTGATGTCTCGCTGCTCCTTGGCCCTCTTGCCTTGCTGGCTTGTATCTGCTGCCACGTGTCTATGGGTTCAGGTGCATTAGACTCGTGTAAAGTACGATGGCCTGGGCTAGGCCCGGTTATTCCCACGTTAGTGCTGTTCCCTGGTGCCCATGGGATGGTGAGAGTATGGAGGCCTACAATCACATGACCATCCTCAGCGGGCTGGGCCTTGGAGCTGGACAGTCACCCCTCGCATGCCACCTATGTAGTTAGCTGTTCCCACTCTACTACTTGGGGCAATTAGGTTGTTTTAGTTATCTATGCAGTAATTACATTTAGAACATTAAAGTTGGTAGAATGTGTGCATGATACAAATTCTAGCAATTTGGCAAAGCATATACTAAAAATGTTTTCTTTGAATTGTCCCCCTGTGCCCTTCCTGTTTCCTGTGGACTCTCACTGAGGGATCCTGTCGGTGAGGCATCTCTGTGCACAGGAAGGCTACTGCTTTCTCCTACCCATGTGGCAGCATCCCCTGCATGTTGTTGTTTATCTTTCTTCATGAACAATAAAAGACAGTGATCTTCTAACAATATGGTAATTAATACTTATGAGCAATTCCTAAGTACCAGACCATTGCTAATGCGTCCTTCAAGTCATCCTGACAGCTCTCAGGGGAGTTTGGAATTGATCACGTTAGCACCTACAGACCCACTTTATACTTCCTCATGGCTGCATAGCACTCCATTGCGTGTGTGTGCACGCGTTCCCTGGTGACCATTTGGTTTGTTCCAATGTTTACTACTCTAAGCAGTGCTGAAGTAAGACATATTTACTACTTGTTTTTCTACACGGGCAGATACGTGGAGTCCAGACCAGACTTGGCATTGCTGTGGTGAGATAGGGATGGTTGCAGACAGGGAGTGTGTTGGTGAAGGACCCCTGTTGAAGCAGAGTGTCCCTGTGTGGCTTGAGCATTGTCCCTCAACTCTTTTTCAGTACAAAGGTCCTAGCTGTGTGTCTACAAACTAAAGTGGCACCCCGGTTTAAAACCTGACTTGATTACTGGCACGAAAGGGTTGTACGAGATCATCCCTAGGGAACTGCGCTGAAACAGCCTCTGGAACAGACAGAGATCACGCTGTTCTGTCTCGCTGCACCTTCTTGGCGACAGTGACTGTGAATGTCCTTGTCCTCTGAGGGTCTTGGGAATGTTCTGGTGCTGTAGCTGGGGGACGGGTGAGGTGACTTAATTACACAGAGCATGGTATTTTGAACCCAAGCTGTACCCGGTAGGGAGAGAAAGTACCTGTGCCAGCCAAGCTGTCCTTTCATTGTCAAGCTGTTTTCAGGGACAATTGGCACCACTCTGCAAAGGAAGGTGAGAAGATCAGGTTTCTGTGAGCGTGCTGTCTTTCTGTTCCTCCTTGCTGTGGTGCAGGGAGTACACTTCTCCCTGTGCTCATGTGTTCCCTCGCCCCAAGTCTGCGCAGCCCCTGGGAGAGAACTTGGGCACAGCACGAGCGCACGCGCGCAGGGGCTGTGGGCACGCATGGCTGTGTCTTTGTTTGCTGCACTGGAAACCTGAGGAGCCTAGGAAAAAGGGCTCACTTCAGCCCCTAGGAATGGGCAGTTGGTCCCTGCCTGGCATTTTGTGAGGTATCAGCCCCAGGTAGCAGGGGGTGGCCTACAAGGACGGCCTGTGCTGTCTCTGCATCTTTTCTAGAAATCTCCAAATCCAAATGAAAGGCTGTCATGTGTGTATGTTTGAAATGCCCTGGCTGCTTGTCCCAACAGAGGGTAGCTCCTAGGCCTGGCAGAGAACTTCTGCAGGGGCTAAAGATTGGTCAGCATGCCTTGGGACGCAGACACAGGGTTTAGGTATCCTAGGGCCCAGGTTATCTCCCACCTGTTGCCTAGCAGTCCCTGCCTCCTGGTTTTCTGGCCGGCACCCCCAAGAAAGCCCTTGGGATTTTGCTGTGTGTGCTAAGCACCCTTCTCCCCACGAGGGACCCAGAAGACTAAGTTTCTGTGCTGCTTAAGTTTCTATAACTCCCTTAGGCACCCCCATTCCACTCAGAGCCCCAGCACGGCTCTGAGATGCCAGTCCACATAAACAACACCCCTTCCCAAGGCCAGCTGCTCCTCTGGACAGTGCAGCCTGTCCTGTCTGCCCTACACAGTGAAGCCTCGGCTTCACTCAGAACCAAGTGGGACTCCGACTGGCCGTGCAGCTTGGCCAACTTTTGAGCTTCCATCTCTACCTCATGTGTGTGTGTGAGGCCAGGGGATGTTCCTTCTCCGGGGACATGGAAGGTGTGGACATCCGAATGAGTAGATTGGGTAAAATGACCCTCTTGTGCACGGGGCTGGGCTGCTGCCTAGGGGATCTCTCTTGTGAGGCCCATGCCTTGGTTCCCGGCTGACAATGCCCCTGTAGTCTCCAGTTTTCTCCTCCTTCCCCTGAGCAGCGTCCCTCTGCTTCTCTGTCCCTCCTACCCCATTGTCCGTTGTCATGCCACACGGACTGTGGTCATAGCCTTATGGCAACATTTTGGTCCCATATGTGGTGGGGCACTCTAGGGTTACCATGGAGATGAAAACTCCCTCACCACTGCCCGGCATTGCCCTTTGCCTTTTCTGTGTTTAGATACGCTGATGGGCTGAAATGCTTGCCTTGTGCCTCAGTTGCCCAGTTGGTCCGCTCATGTCCTATTGTCTAGGAGTCAAGGTGTGTGGAAGTTCTCGGTTCCAGGGATGCACCTCTTAGAACGTGTGCCCTTCATGCAGTGACATGAGTGAGCTTTCCCGAGAATCAGCTGCGGGCTGTCATGTGACTCAGATTTTCCTGTGTCCTGGCTTCTGTCAGGGGGAGACACAGCACTCCAGCTCCCTGGTACTGAGGTATCTGGTGGCCCAGGGATATGGTGGCCTTCCCTTGGAGTGTGAGAGAGGAGACTCACCAGGCAGATGCCTGGTTTCCTGGGTAGGGGAAACATGAGGTCTTCAGGGGTACCCAGCCAGCACAGATATGCTGCAGGGCTGGGGTAGGGGGCACACCAGGACATTTGCACATGATGTTTTGGTGCCCTAAAGGCCCATCTGTGTTCTGCATGACATCTCCTTTTACCTCTCGAACTACAGCTTGACAGTCACCCTCCCTGACTACCCCTACCCAGTTATTCTTCCTCCAGAATCCCAGACTTGGACAAGCACCTCTCTGGAATCATGATGCTGAGTCTGTGTCTGAAGAGGGCAGAGGCCTCACCTGGCCTGTTCTCCTTCGTGTGGGTGCCTGGTGTGTGGTGGTGCTCCCTAGCTGGTGAGGAGCAGGCTTTGGGCAGGGCAGGATGGTGCATCACAGTTGCTCTCCCACGAAATCACCTCCTGTTGACCTAGTTGTCCTGTGTTCATGGTGCAGCTGCCAGTCGGAAACACTGGGGTCCCCTAGGAGTGGCACTGTGCTCACTGGGAATGTGGCGGGTAGAGGCTGCTTGCCACTCCAGGAGGCATGGCCTTAGCTGGTGGTAGCTTCGTCCTCAGCCACTTGGACTCATGCAGCACCCAGATCATGGTTACTTCTTTTTTCTCTGCGCTTAAAGGGGCAAGAAAACCAAGCCCTGTGAGTGGAGGCTTGGGTGAGTGTGTGGCCAGCGAAATAGTCCCGAGTCTTACTAGAGCAGCAACTGTGAAGACAGTGAGACAGCCTTCCTCAACAGGGTAGCTCAGCAGTACCAGGGACTTATGGGGAGCTGGGGCCTGCCAGCAAATGTGAGCCCTGGTGTCCCTCAGGACACTCTTGTCCCCATCCTCCTTGGCTTGCTTTTGGAAGAGGAGGCCAGCTCAGTCCCAGAGTGGGCAGCATGGCTCCCTGGGTTGGACACAGGCTGGTGACTGTGAGTGGGCGGCTAGTCGTTGGCGAGGGGGCTGTCAGGTCTCCTTTCACCAAGCTTTGTATGCTCAGCCTGCAGGCGCCCTCTCCTCATCTTGTCATTTTCTGTCCATGGCCTTGGTAAACTTAGAAAGTGTCAGAGGCACTGACATCCTGACATGCCCTGCCATCCCTGTGGGCCTCATGAAGCTGGCTCCATTTCGAAGGTGTCTGTGAAACCCCAGGGGTGTGAGCCTGCTGTTCTAGGAGGGAACAGGTTCGGAGCATCTGCACCTGGCTGGGCCAGGGCTGCTTGGCCTTCCCCTCCCAGGACTCGGGGAAGAGGTTCCCCAGTAAGCCAGGGTGGTGGTAGCAAGCAGGCCCATGCCCTGCTTTGTTGGGCACATGCTTTCTTCCCCTGGCGCATCAGCTTCTTTCTTCTCCCATTAGTGATGGTTTTGGTGACCTGATATAACAGTATGGTCTCAGGTGACGGCAATGCAGAAGTGGCACAGCTTGTGAGTACCTCATTAGTTAGGGCTTCAGCCAACCTGTCTGTGCAGAGCTGCCAGGAGGTTAACCCCCTCATGAGGTCACAGCTGCCTGAGGAGCAAAGAGAGGCATAGACTCACAGGATGCTGGGCTGTGAGCAAGGCCCAGGCTGGTGGCCCAAGGGCTCGGAGTAGGGCAGGGTAGGCTAGCCCCTGGGAGAGAGCAGGAAGGGAGAGCAAGGAGAGGGTGGGACTCTCAGGCACAGGGAGATGCTTTAATTGACACATTTTGAATACACGGAAAAGTAGGGAGAACAAACCTCCAAGCACTGTCACCAAGATTCCAGGACATCTTGTATTTGCTGACGTCACTGATGCTCGGGCATGTTCCCCTTCAACACTTCATTGTAGCATTTCTGAAACTAAGGACATTTCTTACTTCACACAAGTTCATTATCACAAAAGAGAACATTCTGAGCAAAAGTTTTGAGGCAGGCAAGAGTAGAGTTTGTTCTGGAATGAAATGAATAAATGAGTCATGGCTCCATGGCCCCTTGGAGGGGCGGGAAGAGTCAGGCTAGGCCAGCTGTCAAGGGGCTGCAAGTCGGGGGGAGGGAATGGAACCAGGATGGACCTAAAACAGAGAACCAGTCCTGAGGGCTGGTGCTGCCGCTGCTCAGGGGATGGCCCAGCCGGGGTGAATGACAGGGGAGCTTCAGCAGGGCCGGGCAGGGCTGTGGGGTGCAGGCAGGCTGAGGGCAATAGCAGGCTCCTCAGGGGCATCTGTGCTGGAGGCTGTGAGATGCTGCATTCTCGGTACACCATACAGAGGGGCAGCCCCAGTGCGTGGCAGGATGGGACACTGCAGTGAGAGGAGGCAGGTCTGTTTGTGGTGTGACCATGTGGGGTGCCCCTTCATCCCCTCCCAGTGCTCCCTAGTAGCCCTGCTTTCTGGCCTGCGCTATGACTAGAGCCTAGCTTTATCTCTGAGGTCCTGGCCAGCCCTGACCAATGGCCACAATTCCTGGACTTGTCATGGAAAGGTCAAACAGTATAATGGTTTGGACAGTGTCCCCCAAAGGCCATGTGTTACAGGCTGATTTCTCCGCTTGATGCTATTGGGAGGTAGTACAACCTTTAAGAGGTGGGGCCTAGTGGGAGGTTTTCAAGATACTGGGGACAGTGGTGGGCCCAGCCCCTCTTCTTGCATTTCCCAGCCACAAGGTGAGCAGTTCTGGCCCGTCTTAAGTTCCTGCCATGAGTGCTGCCGCAGGCCCAAAGCAAGGGCCCTACTGCAACCATGGACCCACACCAACCTCTTTATCAGTTGAATGTTTGGTGTTTGTTTAAAGATGGAAGGCTGATTAACATGACAGGGGTGCCACCTGGCAAGGACACAGTCTGTTCAGCCCTTTAGGGGCTGCCCATCCATGGGCAGTGCCCCGTCTGAGGCCCTGAGGGCCTGGGGCTCACCTTGTCCTCCCTCAGGAGCAGAGACAGCCTCAGGGTGCTTCCTCTTTCTCTAGTTGCTGTAATGGAAACAGGGCCACGAGGGACAGTCTTGGGCCTGGAGCTTGGTGGCTGAAATGCCTGTGTTTGTGCTCTAGTTTAATGCATGTGTAGAGGAAGTCAGGAAGTGGGGGAAAGCAGTCCTATTTTTTTGTGGATTGGAGATTTACTTTCCATTCAGGGAAATGTAGTAAGTCAAAACTGGTTTAGATGAGCAGCTGTGTAGCCTCTTGTGCTTTACTCTGAAGACACCGAAGATGTGATCAGTCCAGTTAATCGGAGGAGCTAGGTGGAAGAATTGCTGACTGAGGGACATAGTGGTCAGATAGTCACTCCTGGCTTTCCCACAGGGGAAAAGCCTACCCAGCTATGTGGCTTCAGTAAGTTACTTAGCTCCTCTCTGGAGCTGTGGAGCGGTGGAGCTGTGAGATATGCAGGAAGTGCTTTGTACATGCTAGGTGGTCAGCTTTCTTGACCCTGTCCAGCTCTTCTTATAAGAGGTGTGACTACTCTATCTAGTAAGACTGTGTTACTGAGATGCCTCAGACCAGGAGCTCCATCTTGGAGTTCTCCTGTGGCACAGCTTTGCGTTTTCCTGAGTAATGGACACATGAGGGTCACTCTCATAAATCATGTGCCCATGCTCAAGCTCCGAGGTTGGTTAGGGTTAGAACAGTCCGGGGCTGGATTTTGCCCTTTGCCATGTGACCTGCCCCACAGCAGCTCTGCTCCTGTGCTAGGTGGGACCAACTTGGTTCCGGGAAGTGTGGTCCTCAGATGCCTCCAGCGAGTGGCACATCTGGGCATTGTTCTTCTGTGGAGCCACGGGAGCTCCCTGACCAGGACTCTGCCACAGAGGAGCTGTCACATGATGGTGAAGAGACAGATGGGTCCTGGTACTGACCTTGTCATTGTGACTTGCTGTGGGCCTTATTTACAAAATGGAAACAGTCACAGAGCAGCCATGTGCCTGAGCAAACCAAAGAAGGGGAAACAATATCAGATGCACCAAGGAAGGACCACACAGAAATTCTTGAGATGATGTTTTTCTGGCGGGGGACAGGGTTTTAGGATTGAGTTCATCTTGGTGCATGAATGTAAAGCCCTGGGAACATGGTAGATGGTGACAATGCTTCTCAGAAACCCTTGGTGGCTGGGTGCCACAGGTTCTTAATCAGTGGACTGGGAGGGGCCCGAGAGTTTGCATCCTAAGCCACTCCACCAGGGATCACATGGGGTTTGCATTCCTGGATGGGAGGATGGGAGGAGGCTGGCTTCCAAAAGGAGCAGCTGCGCTTCAGGTCTCTTTTACCATGGAGGTTTTCAAGACTGGATAGTCTCTCACAGACAGAAATATCATATCTGCCAACCTATGGGGGCCTCTAGGCTCTGTACCCACACTTGGGCTGTTTTCTTCTCAGGGAGACAAGGCAGTCACTCCGGATCTTTTGAGAAAGCCTGAAAACCTGAGAGATGATAGAAACCCCAAGATTGTAGCCACCATCCTTTTTGAAGGCCCAAAGAATTCTCTTATCTTTCTTCCGTGAAAGTCAGTCCCACCAAATCACACGCAGCTCCTGCTCTGGGTCTGTTTGTGGCCTTGCTGTGGTTCTGTGTGCCCAGGTTGCTCTCCTATGAAGGCTGAGGAGCCAGGATTAGCCCAGAGATAGGCCTCTGCTGGCCTGGGGCGTGCCTGGAGTGGAAACCTCATCCAGGTAGGCTCAGAGGTGACCCTGAGATGAGGCTCCAGAGGTAAGCTAGAGGCTGTGGGTGAGCTGAGGGCACTCAGTTCACTTACCTAGGTTTACCTGAGCTGAGACTGACAGTGCCAGGCCGTGATTCCACTGGGATGAACCCATAGTCACCGGCCTAGCTCCTACCTCTGGATTAACTACAAGGGAACTCAATGAGGCAAATCACTTTCCTCACCTGTGTTAAAGAATAACAAGATTAGCTGTGCCCTTCTGGCCCAGCGCTAATAGTCAGAGAGGTCTGCTGGCCCTGAAGGACCTTGTCAGAAGCAGTGCCGGGCAGGCAGTGCTCAGGGGCTGGTCCAGGTGGCCATGGCCCATTTGACTGGCCTTGGATCTAGGGCTCACCAGTTCACTCCTCTTTAGGCAAAGGGCTCCAAGGAGCCTTTCTGCAGGGCAGAGCAAGCTGGGGAGCTGTGTGTTTCTGGGCAGGTGCTTCATTTCTCTGAAGCCCTACATCCTAGCCTAGAACATGAACATCAAAATACTTGTGGCTGCCTGGAGATACCATCTGTTTGCTGCTGCAGCAGCTTGTGTCTTGTGGATTCTCCTTGAGTAGCCTCTTCTGGCTCAAGAGAGCTGAGACCCAGGGACCATGAAGCAAAAGGCCCAGGGCATCTTAGTCTGTCCGTACCGCTGCTGCTGTAGCTGGTAGGCCTCCTGTCCAGGAGCCTGATGCACTTCAGTGGCCATGTGCCTGGCCCTGGAGAGCTGGAGTGGAAACCGTCTGGGCTCTGAGTCAGGGACCTCAGCTGACTTGGAGCAGCTTTGCAGGGCGCTAGGAAGTAGTGCCCAGCTTGGTGCCTACTCACCCCCTATCCAGGACATTTGTATAATTAGTAAGCACTTATTGACTAATTTTTGTGTGCCTGGAGGTAAAGAGAAAAGGACTTGAGGAGCGCTTGTTCTGTGTACCAGGTGCCCTCTGAGGTGGGAGGAAGTATCTGCTTGTGATCTTGCACACACCTGATAATGAACCTGCTCTGATGGGAGAGGTTGTGCCCGTTGGGCTGTGAGGGATGCATGGAGAAGGTGGGACATGGCCTCAGTCCTCTTGCCTAGCTCTTGTCTGGATGTTGGGCTCCCTCTGACAGTGTCCTGTCTGCCCAGCCCAGAGGACTGGGCACTCGCAGACCAGACTGGCTCTCTGACTTCAGCCACTGTTCTGGGTCCTGGTCGGGTGATAGGTCTGGTGCTCAGCTTCTAGCTCCTCCTGTGAGAGCATCCTGGGCATACTCTGCCTGGCCACCTTACTCTGACCCAGAATGGCTACAGGTATCCATGCTGAAGGAGTCCACTTAGGCTGCCCTCCCCACTCCCACACTGTGGAACCTGACCAGGGAAGGAGGTAATGGCCACTGATCACCCACTTGGGAGCAGCCCCAATTTCCTGCTGCCCTCCTACACCCTCACCTCATACCCTTTATGTACTTCCCCTGCCCAGCCCTGCCTGGCTGCTGCCACCACTGGACAAGTTCTAGCTCCTTCCTTTGGCTTGTTGCTTCCAGTCTCTGCAGATTTCTGCGAAGGAGGCTCTTATCCATGTTCTCTTGTGGGACCCTCCTCCTGCTTCTAGACTCCAGCTCTAGACCTGTGGCAGTTCCCTCCTTTGTGGGAGGAAGGGTGGCACAGCACCTGTCTTGGAAGTCTTTCCTGAACAGCCACCCTGTGAGTTGGGCACAGGAACTCCAGGCAAGGGCCGTGCGAAAACATGGGTATGGAGTCCTGCTGGCAGGTGTCCCTAGCTTCAGCTTAAGGCCATGTCCAGGCACCTGAGCCCAGAACAAAAGCAACAGCTCCCCTGCTGTGTGGTCTTGTGGACAGCCTGGACCTTCCAGCTGCTTGGGCACAGGTTGAGCCAGCAGCCTGAAAAATGGGAACATGACCACACAGACCAGTCTTCTCGGATGTCTGCCACAGCTCTGTCTGGCATGGCACAATCTCATGTGCCACCTGAAGGGCCCTCTGCTCCTCTGTAGCATGAGTCCAGTAACCCAGAGCAGAACACTTTGAAGCCCGCTGCAGCCCCCAAAGACCAGGCTGCAGTTCACATGATATTCTGCTTCATTGCATGGGCTTTCTGCCTGGGAAGGAGGCCACAGACCAAGTGATTTTATTTCTGGGCCATTCTGGAAAAGGCAAAGCAAAGGAGACAGACCACAGGCCAGCCAGGGACAGGTGCAGAGGGGCTGGCTGAAGGGACTGGGTGGCTTTTTTAGGGATGGACATGTTCCTTCCCTGTCTTGATTGGCAGTGTCTACATGCCTGTTCATTTGTCAAAATTCATAGAGGGTATGTTTTTGACTCCGAATTTCATCTCAATGAGTCTAACTTAAACTTTTTAAAAAAATTTCCCCCCTTTTAAAATCTACTAATCTTTCTTTAGAAAACAAAAACAAAAACAAATCTGCCTGACTTGTGGTGTAGTAACGTTGAAGGTGCTGCCCACCCCCACCTGAGATGCCACAAAAGACCTCTCAGAGCATCCTGGCACTGGAGACGCCGCATATCCAGGCAACCACTCTGCTGCTCAACAGATACTTTCAAATTTCCTTTCCAGGGCAGGCTGAAGTCCATGCAAATATTGACTAAAGAAGGTAGCCCAGGGTGGCACTATATTTGGTTAATAGTTGAAAAGTCACCCCTGGGTTATTTTTCCAGTAGTTTTCAACAGGTGGCTCTTGTTTTATTTAAAAGGAAACAAAAAAAGAAAAATATAAAAAGTCTTGGAGAAATCAAATAGGTTAAATGCAGTACAAAAGCTCAGAGATTTAAAAATGAATCTCAGAGTCAACTTTTTGGCAAAGCATTACCTTCCCTTTTCTCCTTACTGTGTTATTAAGGACACTTAAAAATATGTACTTGAGCACTGTAAACTCAGTGATGCAGAGTCCCACCTTGTCTGGTATGGGACTGTCTGGCACATGGGGTGGTGAGGGTGGGGAGGGAAGGAAGATGGATGGGGAGTGGCCATGGTGCATTCACTGAGTGACAGGGTCTTCAGGCAGCTTCCCATCAAGGTGAGGACAGGCATCATCTCTTTAGCATCTTCCATCTATTGTCAAGGGACATTGAGGGTCTGAAGTCAGGACCTGGCTTGGGGCCATCCTACAGGGAGCAAGAGGCTAGGGAGGAACTGAGTATGGGCTGCTGAGTATGAGTATGGCCCATTCTGTTTGCTGGCTGATCATTCTCTAGGTTTTTTTTTTTCCCCCCAGATCTTCTCTAGAGGTGGCAGGTTGGACACAGGGTGAGGTCCCACCCAGGTGACAACACTGTGACCATTTCAACAAACGCTTCCCGAGTTGCCTAGAAGGCTGGGTGGCATAAGGACATTTACTGATCTTATGCCGAGTGCCAGGCTCTTTGCATACCTCACATTTACTCTGGGGAAATCAAGCCTCAGTGAGAATAAGCTGCTTACCAAGGTGACCTACAGGAAAGCAAGGCCGAGGGTCTAGACCCAGTGGCCTGCTGTGCTGCCTCACCTGCTCCACGGCTGAGCACCTGGGCTAAGCTATGGGAATTCTTGTCTGTCTTGCCAAGCCCTGAGCTGAGCCTGGGGTCCTGTAATGCTGGGAGCACGGTGGTCCAGGGCTTTCCTTCTCTTTCTCCCTCCTTATTTGTCTTTCCAGCCATTTCTCCCAAAAGACAAATACTGGGGACAGAAAGATGAACACAGGCAGAGCAGGACAATGGATGGACAGGAGGACAGATCTTGCCTGCAGCCAGCGTTGGGAGGGTCGTCACAGGCTCTTGGCCCAAGATAGATTTGGATGAGGAGCTGTGGAGCTGCAGTGTAATATAACCAGGTGGCTTCTGCCACTGCTGGGCCCTGATCACCTGGTGATAGGCAGCATTTGCCTTCATGAGGAGTCTCAGTATCGGGTCAAAGGGAAGTGAAGGGAGCCGAGAGTCCATGTCATGGGAGCAGGGCAGGGGCAGTGGGGCTGTGCATCAGAGAGGGTCTCTAAGGGTGCCCATTCCTTCTTTCCAGGTAGCCCTGGTCCATGAGAATGATACCTTTGAAGGGCCCAGAGAACCTTCAAGGGACAGGGCAAAGGAGTCTAATGTGTTGTTATTGCCCTGAACTTCCCCAAAGGTGACCGTCCCTTCCTCGCTCTGCCTAGCCTGTGAGGGTCTCTTAGGTGGGTGACCTGTATGGTGGGCCCTGAGTGCTGGCACCTGGCTCTAGCACCAACTATAGGCACGTTTCCTAGGAGCTTGGGGTCGGCTTGTGCCTCTCAGACAGGCCCAGGTAGCCAAGCAGGCAGCACACATGTGAGAGCTGCTTAGAGCAGGTCCATCTGCCAGCAAGTTCCACCAGACATGTCGGTTCCTATGGGTAGTGGGCTAGGCCAGCCAGCATGGGGTGTAGGTGGCATGGAGTCTCACCTGGAGGACGGCTGCAGGTATGACATGCCCTCATATAGGGAACATGGTAGAAAGTCATCCTTCTCCTTGATCAGGAAGGGACAGCTCTGAGCCATGACCCCTCTCCCGAAGCCACAGGTGGCAGCCACAGCATGAGGACATGCACTTTTTCTCCGTGCACTTGCCTGCGTGGATTTCTTCTTAACAAGGTGTGCTCGTACAGTGTGAGTTTTTTTTTGTGGTACTGGGGATTAACTCAGGACCTTCACACTGAGCTACATCCCAAGCCCCTCTTTTTTTATTTTTGATTTTGGGACAGGGTCTTGCTATATTGCACAGGCTGGGCTTGAACTTGTGATCCTCCTCTCTCTGCCTCTGGCTAGAATTCCAGGCCTGAGCCACTGGGCCCAGCTGACTATAAGTTCTTGACGGAGGTGCCCCAGTGTAGTAACCAGCTTCCCATAGCTGGGACAGAATAACTGGCACCCACCAATTAAAGGAAGAGGCTTATTTGGCTCATAGTTTCAGACCATGGTTTGCTGGCCCCATAACAGAAGCATCATGACAGAAGAGTATGGTGGGCAGAGCTGCTCATTTCATGTGATTGGGAAGCAGCGCACTGGGACAGTGCCAGAAGGCACACCTGGGTGACCCGCCTCTGCCTGGCCCCCACCTCCTTCCTAGCAGCACATTCAGCTAAGAGCAGCGTGGACCTGCTGATGAATACAGCCCCCACAATCCAGTCACCTCTCCAGGAGTCTCTTAGTCCAGTCCAGGCGACAGTTAAGATTACCCGGCACAGCCAGTGTGAAGAATTACCTCGTTATATGTCACTTCATTTGTCCTCTGCCATCTTTCCCTTCCCTCCTTGCCTTTTCTCTCCCTATTGCTGGAGTGTTTTAAAGCCACTCCCAGCATCAGTATTTCATCTATACTTACCTCATATGCATATGAAATACATATGTATTTTTAATAAGAAGGGCTCTTAGAAAGCAATGCTTCCTAAGACCATAATGCTTTGCTATAGTCTGAAAAAAATTTCATTTTCAAGAGTTTTTTGAAGAATATAACACATTGCCTGTATATGAATTGCATGACATCACCTAAGCACATACAGCCAGGACCCCTCCCCTCTGTCAGGAGTGTGAACATTTCTACTTCCAAATAAATTTTCTTGGAGTCCTGTTGTAATCACTCCCTCTGGCTACTCCTCCCTTCCTGCTACTGATCTGCTTTCTGTTTGCATTTCAGGAATTTGGTAATAAATAGAGCCATCCAGCATCTATTTTTTCTGGCTTCTTTGATTTTATGAGTGATTGATAGTGCTGCATATATCAGTAGTTCCTTTGGTTAGTGGCGTTGCACTGTGTGGACATGCTAGGGGTTTTTTTGTTTTGTTTTGTTTTGTTTTTTTATTGTTTCACTTGCTGATGAATATCTGGGTTGTTTCCAGTTTCTCTCTGTTACGGACTTTTGGTACAGCCTGCTGTAATCATTCATGTTCCAGTCTGCATGGTCAGCTGCTTTCATCTGTCTTTGGTGGATACTGAGGAGTAGAGAGGCAGAGTCTCATTAGGTGTGCATTTAACTTAAGGAGCTGACAAGCTTTCCCCCAAATGGTAGTACCAGCCTGTGCTCTGACTAGCAGAGAGTGGGAGCTCCCAGGGCTGCACGGCTCTCCTGCCCATGGTGTGGGTCGTCTTTTCAAAAAATTATTTTTAGCCAGTGTAATGAGTACATATTTGTCATCTTACTGAATTGTAGGAATTCTTTATATATCATGCATATGAGTTCCTTATCAGATACACAATTTACAAATATTTTCTCCCATTAATGTGGGCTTTTGTCATATTTTCATGAGTGTTCTTTGAAGCACAAAAATGAAAAAAGAATTTTTTTTCAGGTAATGAGGATTGGACCAGCCAGTGCTAAGCTATACCCCAGCACTTTTTAGTTATTTTTTATTTTGAGACAGGCCTTAGTAAGTTGCCCAGGCTGATCTCAAACTTGTGATCCTCCTGCAAGAGAGAACCTTCTGCTCTCGGCTCTATTCCTGTGATCTAGAGGTCCTTCTTTATGTTAGCACCATGCTGTCTTCATCAGTCTTGCTTTATATAAATTTGAAATCGGGAAGTTTGAGTCCTCCAACTGTGTGCTTTCTGAAGACTGTGGGAACCTCTGGGTACCCATGTGAGTATTAGGATTGGCTTGTCTGCAGACAAAGAAGCCAGCTAAAATTCCCTGCACCTGCTTTTCCACTGGACAATATATTCCTGAGTACACACCATAGTAACAGGTGGACATCATCTCCCTGTCTTTTGGTACTGAGTCCTTCTCCAGAGTGGTGCTACTTGTGCCCAGCCGATGGGCTGGAGTCTATCACCATCTGGGTAGGATGTCACAGGTAGGGCTGGAGCCAGTGCTGCAAGCCTACATGATTAGCTATTCTCTGGATTCATTCCTCACGGTTCTCCTGCCCTTCTTCCTGTTTTGTGTGGTCTGTGTAATAGGGGTAGGTGGGTCAAGCCATGTGAAGAATCATCCTTGAACTGCAGGACCATGAGGACACTGCGTCTCTACCTTAAAGCCCTTCAACGTGTGAAGCAAGGTCACACACAACAGATGATCTGGGAATGGTAGCCTGCTTCTCAAGAGTGACTGGGGACTCTCTCCCAGGCAGAGAGGTACAAATGTAAACTCACCACAGGGAAGTCTTGTGTGTGCTTTGGACACTGACTGATCTTCCACAAGCTGGAGTAGCAAGTAACGCCATAGGAGGCTTGGGCAGGCTGAGTCCTGCAGCCAGGCAGTTGAGCAGTGTGCTGTGAATGCCAGTGTTGGCACTCTCCTGTGCTTTGCTGGTTCAACTCCAAGGAGGTAGGGATCTCCTGGACAGGTTAATACAGGACTTTGTGTACTTGGAGGGCAGGGCATAGTGGGGTGTTAGAGTAGGGCAAGTGAGAGCCACGCCATGTTGGTGGAAGCAGTGAGGAGGCAGGTGGTAAGGGAGGATGGGCAAGAGCTCACGTGGCGGTGTGTGAGCCTCCTGCTTAGCAAGGTGTGTACTGCATCCTTGCTCTGCTGAGCCCCAGTCTGCCCCACCTGCACCAGAATAAAAGGAACAGGCCCTACCCTGCCACCCTCCTGTATGGAGAAGTGGGGAGATGCCTCTTATGTGTGTGCTGCATGGGTAGTATTTGCTGTGTGCACAGCCATATTTGGTGGTGTCCCTTCAACCTATGTCTTAAATTAGGGAGGATGTCATTTGGTGAAGCTGTTCTTGTGCTGCTGGGCTGGCAGGGGATGAGATGCCTGGTGGCTTTGGTAGCCTCAGCTGTTCCTACAACTCAGTATCCTCTGTTGCTGGAGGAACCCTGAGTTTCTTGCTCAGAAGGAAGGTCCTGTGCAGGGGTGGACCACATGAGAAGCCAGGTTCTGGGGACGAGGATGGGATGACAGAAAGATAGGAGCTGAGTGCCAGCAGGAGACCTCTCCTGCTCCGACCTTTGGGTGTGACCCTCATGTCATCATTCTCCACATAGGGATGACTGTGTCTTGCATTCTCATACTGCCTTTCCCAGGACTTCAAGACCCTTGTTTCTTCCTAGGCCAAATCCCAGTAGGTTGCTTTCCGGTTTTCCTGGCCTCCAGCAGGCCAGTCCTACCCCCAGAGGCCTTGCTCATGGGTAGGTGGAACCTTCTGTTCAAGTCCTATGAGCTCCCTGCTGGGTGCCCAGTAAGGTGGGAGAGAAGGTTAGAATGACCCTTGGAGCTTGTTTTCATTCATTCGTTTGTTCATTCATCCGTGCAGACCAAAGTTCATGGACCACTTCTTCAGCAGCAGGCCCATACAGCGGGGTGGGCTAGTGTCTGAGCTGTTCAGCCATGGCCACAGTTCACCAGGGAAGTGAATAGCAGATGTTCAGATGCCTAATCAGGTCTTGGCTGTAGCTGCAATCTGAGACAGCTCAGGGGATGGGAAGGGGGTAAGTTGGGTTGGCTGGGGGGTGGGGGGAGAGTGTCCAGAGCAGGCAGGAGAGGCTGAGGATGAGTGAAGGAAAGCAGAGAGGAAATCAGAGTGCTGCATCAGGCTGGAGAGAAGGGGTGCTTTGTCAGCAATCTGTGGATACTTTGGTGGCTAATGGAAATCACATTTCTCCCCACAGAGGGTACAGACCCAAAGACCTAGGTTTTGGCTTCAGTTTTGAGATGCCCACATTCCTAGGCTCCTGACTGAAGAATTCAGATGGACTCTGTGACCACAGGTGGGCTTTGGGTAGATAAAGCTATGGAAAGAGTCCATCCAGAGTGGAAAAGCTTCTTGAGATTGACCTGGTGCCCTTCATGGCCTGGGGCTATCTGTCCTCTCCCTGGGGATCCAGTCACAACAGATCCAGGCAAAACACAGCTTTCACCTCAACCAGGGTAAGAGTTAGTTTATTCTAGAACCGAATTTAAGTGGCAGCTAGAGGAGACATAGATTCAGGTAGCCCCCAAATTATGTTCCCCTGATTTAACAATTCCACAGAGTTTTATAGCTGTAAGTCAAAGGAAGGTTGTAAATTAAGGCATTGGTGAAAGCATCAGGTGGATGTGTATGGAGAAGCGGGGAGATGCCTCTTATACACCTCAGGTATTACCTGAGCACATTCTTAGTTTTGGTTAGTGCAAAGCTAGGGAGCCTGCCCTGTGGATTTCAAAGTATTTATCACAGGATTGCTTGGTCAGATGGGGGAAGGGAATGACTAGTGTGGCCATAGCATGGCTAAGATAGCCCCTGGTAATTTGTCTGTGGATCCAGTAACATTCTAGCCCCTCCATAAATCACAGAGGATCTAATTAGTTGATTTATAGGAGGTTTGATTTAAATGCAGTGGATTTCTGGGAACTTCAGTTTATACATACTTTCTCTATCAACCTGCCACAGCCTGTCAGACCAGCTGCTTGGCTTTCTTTCTGCCTCTGCACTCCCGCCTACTTGTCTACACCAAAACAAAAGTGAATGGCACCACCACCATGGGAATGTCTGCTACGTTGCAGAAATGTGTTCCACACCTTTTCTGTGCAGTGATCTGTTTAGTCCTCACAGCAACTCTCTGAAGCTGAGGCTGAGAAGGCAAGTCCCATGCCTCAGTGCCAGCGGAGGAGCTGATGTTGGAGCCCAGAAGCCAGCACTCTGCCTAGCCTGTTTCCTGTTGGGCACCATTGTAGGGCTTATTCTTCATCGAACGCGGAGGAACTCTATTTCCCTTCAAATGGGGGTCTAACAAATCCACCCCGGCAGCACACCCTTCAGGAGTGTGTAGGAGGCCAATAAGAAGATGTCTCCAGAAAAGGGTCTAGTCCTCAGAAGACAGCCCCTCAGAAGGTGAGGAGTCACCTCTCAAGGCCTCCGCCTGCATGCTATTAATCTCTTCCATGGCTTTGGCTTTGTCCCATGACTACCAGGGTGAGGAGAAGGTGGTGGGTGTTCTCAGTGAATTGAGGCTAACTTAGCTCTCCTGATCATTATTTAATTATAGTGTAGGAAAACAACATACACATATGTACCAATGTCCCAAGATAGTAATAAAATATTATGTATCAGAAACATACACTAATAAAAATAATAACTATGGGTAACATTATTATATCATATATTTTTTTTATTTTCAGAGCATCTTACATCATAACTGGCCTATGTAGTATCTCACTAAATGTTGGGCAGATGTGTAGTTGGCCGCGTAGGTGGGTGGATGGAGTGATGGGTGAGCGGAGGATGGATGGATGAGTATGAGATGAGTAAACGGATGAACAGGTAGATATGGGGGTACTGGGTGGGTGAGTGGAAGGATGGCTGAATGTGTGAACAGATAGAGAGATGGGTGAATGGGTGGGTGGAAGGGTAAGTATATTGATGTATTGATGGGTGAACAGATTGCTGTATGGGTGAGTGGGTGAATGGATGGGTGAATGAATAATTGGATGAATGGATGGATAGATGGGTAGGTGGGTGAATGGGTGGGTGAATGGGTAGATGTGTGGGTGGGTGAGTGGCTGAGTGGGTGCATGGGTGGGTGGGTAAGTGAGTGGATGCTGAATGACTGAGTGACTGGTGTGGAGGGTTATTTCTCAATATTTTTGAGCTGGGAACTGACTCTGGTCTTTGGATCATGGGATCTGAGAAGATTGTCACAGGATACTCTGCAAGTTCTGGTCCTCCCTGGTCCTATCAGGTGCCACTGGGTTACCACATCCCTGAAAAGGCATCTTCCAAGGATATGACTTCTACATGATAACAAACCATAGACCTTTAGAGAAAAAACGAACTACTGAAAAAAAACCCTTCATTTTTCTTTCCCAACTGAAATGTTATGACTGCTTATTAAACAGTAAGATTAATGAACATTATATATAATTTAATAAAAGTATATGGGAGAGTAAGAAAAAATAATAACCAGTAGCATTCCCTTTACTGAGGCTGAGCACGTTCTATAGATCTTAACAATGCATTGTTCTTTCAAGCAGAGAAAATGGCTGCGTTTGTAAAGACGGGCTGTAGGATCTGAGAAAGTGGAAAATAACTAGCATGATTAATTACACTTGAGAACTTTGCTACTGCAGTCACAAACCCCATAGCCCTAGGGTCTGTGTGTCAGGGACAGGTCACCATTGATGCTGACAGCTCCTGGCTGTGATGCACTACAAGTCTAAGCCCTGTGTTGTCTTGGAAACTTCCTGAAGGCAGATTTCTCCTTCCTAGGACACTGACTGGAATGACGCAGTGCTGGGGTGTGGTGATGGGGGGCCCTACTGGAGACCACAGGTGTGTGAGGTCTCGTGCCATGCCTCCTGCAGGCTGGGTAAGCATCTCACGTGCAGGCAGAGCCTATGCAGCTCCCTGGCAGGCACCTCCTATGACCCCTCCCATGGAGGCCTCTAAAATCCAGCAGTTCATGTAAGTGAGCATATCATTGTAATCTTTGAGATAATCAACACAGAGGAAAGGTGTGTTTGGGCTCGTAGTTTGGAGGTTTCAGCCCCTGGCCAGTTGGCCCCGTGGCTTTGGATTTGTTGCAACACTTTACAGCATGATGGGTGGTATAAGAAAATCAATCAAGTCCTGGCAGAGAAGCAAAAGACAGGAGGAAGTGACTGGGGTTCCAGAATCCCCTGTGAGCGTACACACCATTGTGACTTGGAGCTTTTAACACAGGGCCTCACCTAGAGATTTCATCATCCCCCAAGAGCTCCATGTAGGGGACCAAGCCTTTAAGACACGGGCATTTGGATCACCAGGTCCGAACTGTAGCAGCCAGTGGAGTCTATGAGCACGGGACACTGCTTCTGCTCATCCACCAGTGGTCACTGCCCAGCTTTGGCTGCCAGTGGCCAGAAGGGTGGCAGGCACCTGGGGTTTCATTGTAGAGATGTTTCACTACAAACTGGAAGCGTGAGTTTAATATAGAAAATCAGGATTTTTAGCCAGGCCTCATGACACAGGCCTTTAATCTCAGTACACTGTGGGGCTGAGGTAGGAGGATCACAAGTTTGAGCCCAGAATGTAAACTTAGCAATTTAGCAAAACTCTATCTCAAAAAAAAGTAAAAGTCTGGGGGTATATCTCAGCGTGAAGATCCTGGGCTCAATTCCCAGTAACACAAGAAAAGCAAAAAACAAAAAAAACAAAAAAAACAGAACAAAACAAAACAAAACAAAAAAAAACCAAAATAAAAACAAAAACAAAACAAAACAAAAAAACACCTTAGTATATGTATTTATTGGTTTAAATCTATTTATTAATTTATTTTGAGACAGGGTCTTGCTCTGTGGCCCAGGCTGGTCCCGAACTCACTATGTAGCCCAGGCTGGCCTTGGATTCATGGTAGTCTTCCTGCTTCAGCCTCCTGTGTTCTGGGATTACAGGTGTGCACTACCACACCTGGCTTCATGTGGTGCTGAGGAATTGAACTCGGGCCTTACAATCTCTAGGCAAACACTTTAATCGCTATGCCATTCCTATAGCCCCTTACTTATTTTTTGGAGGGCCAGGGATGGAATACAGGGCCTCAGTCATGCTAGGCAAGTGTTCAGCCACTGACCTGCATTCCTAGCCCCAGATAAAATTTTAAGTGCTATAAACTTGAACAAAATACATCTTGAGCTGCCCTGGTCTGAGCCTAACAATGCAGTTCGTAGAGACACCATTCAGAGCCCTAGAAACAAGCAGCAAGGTGCCGGCTTCTTGTCTAGCATGGCAGCTGTTTGCCTCCAGGCAGAGGCACACACTTGCCACCTCCGTGGCCAGGCTAACACTGACAGTGTGGCGAGAGGGCTGTCCCCACCCAAGGGGGATCAGATCAGGTAGGATGCTGTCCTTGCTCTTGAAGCCGTGGACTTGAAGAAGACAGGACTTTCACACCCTTGGGTGTAACACCCGTCCATCACCTGCTCTGATTCTCCTACACCATGAGAAGGGCGTGAAAATGTGTTTCCTGTTTTCCAGCTGGCCTAGTCATGGCAGAGGTGGTAGGGAGTGGCATTTGAGTGACCTGCCTTCATGCATGTGGCTGGCGGTGGCAGTAACTTCCAGGATGGCATCTCTGGGCCCGTGCCCCTTCCAGTTTTCTCCTGCCGCACACTCACTCTCTCCTCATGCCTCCTACCTGGGGTAGAGCCTCTGGGAGAGAGTAGCAGAAAAGCAAATGATCACCATGTGGAGGTAGGACCTGCCAGTGACAGAGAAGAGCTGGTGACAGCAGTCGGGGTGTGGAGGTACAGGGCTGCCCTGGGCTGCGGGGAAATGTGATGTCAGGTTAAGAGCAAGTGACTCCTGTTTGTTTTTTTTTTGAATATGAAAACAAGTCTCATGTGACAATGGGAATAACTTAGACTAAAAAGTGTCTTACTGTCTGTCTGCCATTCCAATTTACCTGGTGTCCTATATTGGCTTGAGGGTTTGGTACAGTATGGGATTCTGGAAATCTGGAAGATGAGTAAAATCAGGAGCATTGATAGCAGAGCACCGTGACCCTGCCTCCCATGCCTGCGGAGAGTGTCTCTTGCTCACAGCCTGCTTCTGGCCCTTTAGTTGGATGAAGTGTGTGGCTGAATGCCCGGAAGGCCAGTGGAGCTGTCAGGCAGGGAGGGAAGTGACTCTCGGGTCTGAGGAGTCATGCTGGCTGCAGATTTATTGATTGCTTTGAAGTGTTAGCAGTGGAGCTGTGCAGGAGGCCAGGGATTGTGCAGGAGGTCAGGGATACACTGTCTCCTCTTCCTGCGCCCTGTGGCCTTGGTTGTCATCACCCCCACTTCCCAAGTTGAGGGACAGGCTAGGCTTGCTCTGCAGAGATGCTGGGAGTGGGCTCCCACTGTGGCCAGGACATTGGAGGTGGGAGACTGGAGTCTAGCCTGGGAGTCTGGGGGCTCAGGCCCTCTCTGGGCTTTTCTACCCAGCTGGAGGGGAGGCTTCCTTACACTGTGGGGAGGGCTCTGTGACTCCAGAAACTGGAAAGATGAGGGTTTCAGGGCAGGACTCTTGTGCTGTCCATGGTTGGATGGCCTTGGCACATTTGGAGACCTCACTAAATCAGGACGAAAAACCCTCCTGAGGGGACAAGGCAGAGCCCACCAGGTGCATGACACTGGCAGCCCCTTTCATCTCACCCTAGAGGTCAGGTTTGCCAAGGTGCAATTTTTTAATAGCCAGTGTCTTGGAGGTGTATTTTATACACAACATAGCAGATACCTTCTAAGGGTATAGTTGCTCACTCTTGACAGATGTCCTTGTCTTGTCACCAGGACTCTGAGACTAAAGCACCTCTGTCTCCCAGCAGTCCTATCCTTTTGAGCCTTTCCTGATCCATCTCCCTACCCCTACCACCATGCAGGTGGACCAGGCTTTTTCACCGTCATTTCAGCAGGTACTGGGGCTCTTTTTTAGTGATGAGGTGAAACCCTAGGCCTCACACTTGCTAGGCAAGCACTCGCTGCTGAGCCTTGTCCTCGGCTCCACATGCAAGGTTTCTGAAAGGCCAAAATCACATTGTAGGAGATGAAACATGAGCAGCTGAAGGGTTTCCGACCTTACCTCCTCATTCTGCAAATGATCTGGTCCTGAGAAGGAAACTGGAAAATTGGGCAGAGGGGGCAAGGCTTCCAGGCCCTGACTTCACTCTGACAGGGGCCTGCCAGAAGGGTCATCAACACCTCAGATGCAGGGATATGACAACTCTTGTGCTTTCTATAGGCTTCCATGTGCTGGAAGTGTCTGTACTGGGAGGGAAACACCAGGGACGAAGCTGAGGCCCATCCGTAGGTGGTGAAATGTGGTGTGAACACGTTGGCTTGTGTGAACAGCAAGGGGCTAATTATGCCTTGATAGGCAGAAGGGTCTCTGGGCCAAGGCCCATTAGCTTGCCTGATTATTTCTCCTTCTGGCTGCAGGACCCTAGAAATCTCTTGAAGGGCCCCACTCTCCCTGTTTTTTTTTTTTAATATAAAATCTCAAACAAAAATACTGTGATGTTACTAATACTGAATTGATGGTTATGGGCATTTTTATTAGTAGTGTGTTGTTACAGAGACCTTGTCCCCAGAGTTCTTGAATAGTGACAGACTCCAGATGCCCTCCTGAGTTCCCTCTGCAGACTGCTGCCTGGACATAGTTGCCATTGTGACTCTAGTCTGGGTTCTCACTGGATGTTAGGCTGTCTCCTGGCCAGGGCATGTCTGGTCACTGCAGGTATGTCTAATGGGCAGAGATACTCTGAAAGGACCTGTCTGTACTACGCTTTAGTCTGGCTGCTTTGGGCAGCAGCTGTGTCTCCACAAGGAGCCCCATACCTGCATGGAAATCAGATTAGTACAGCACTCCTGTCTGCCTGGCTGGCTGCAGCAAGGACAGGCACCCAGGCAGGAACTCATTCTGAACTCTCTGAGGCTCCGTGGACTCAGCTAAGAGGGCAGCCTGGCTGTTGATGTGTTTTTAGAGCCTTTAGCACTTAGCACGATGCCCAGCACACACTATGGGCATGGGGACAAGGTTGGTTAAGTTGGATTGACTCTTAAAAGGCACGGCAAAGTGGCACATGGAAATAAAAGCTCTTGTGTACCCAAGAACTTTATTAAGAAAGCAAAAAGGCATTGTACAGAATGGGAGCAATTGTTGGTAAATCATGCATCTGATAAATTTCTAATAACTAAGATATGTAAAGAATACTTATATTTCAACAAAAAGAAGGTAGTAAACCCAATTTTAAAATGGGCACAGGTCTCAAGTTTGTATTTCTCCAGAGAAGATATACAACTGGCCAAAGGATGTGTGAGAAGGTGCTTCACCCCCGTTGTTACCGGGAAGCCCCAAGTGAAAGCTGACCCTGGAGGAGACATTCCTTCATGCCTTCTCTAGGATGGCGGTGGTTTTAAAAAGTGGAAAGTAGCAAGTGTTGGAGGGGATGTGGAGAAGCCGGAAGCCTCGTGTCTTGATGGTGGCAATGCCAAATGGTGCAGCCACTGCAGAAAACACCCTGGTGGTTTCACAATAAATTAAAACTAGAGTTAGCTTGTAACCTAGCAGTTCCACTCCAAGGGACATGAAAACGGATGTCCACACAAAACTTGGACGTAAATGTTCACAGCAGCTAAAAGGTGTACACCGACATGCCTGTCCGCAAAAGACTGAGACAGCTTGTGTTACTTTTTTTTTTTAACCTCTTTGGTGGTACTGGGGTTTGAAGCCAGGGCCTTTACACTGAGCTGCATCCCCAGCAAATTTTAGTTTTTAATTTTGATACAGGGTCACCAAGGGTCAGGCTGGGCCTAAACTGGCAATCGTTTAGCATCTCCTTCCCAGAATACTGGGATTGCAAGCCTGTACCACCAGGCCTGGTGTAATGTGGTATCTTTATACAGCAAGGTATACCCCCAGCCACAAAAGGAGTAGGACATACACACCCACACCATAACAGGGATGAGTCTTGAAAACATGAAAAGTGAAGGAAGCCAGGTACAGCCACCACATATTGTGTGATTTTGTTTACATTGAATGTATAGAATAGCAAATCTTTAGAGACAGCATATGGTGGTTGCCAGGGTCTGGGGAGGAAATGGAGAGTAACTGTGGATGGGTTTGGGGTTCTCTTGGGGTGGTGGAATTAGATCATGGTAATACTTGCCCAACTAAAGCGGGATTTTATCTCAAAAATTGCCTACACACAAACACAGAGTGGTCCTAAGGAATGTGGAGTGTGACATGTATGGCCCTGGCCCTGTGGTGCCACCTGCAAGCTGCTAGGCCTTGGGAGCCACCCTCTTTAAGTCCAGCACCCTATGCCCCCTCCCAGCTCCCCCAGCTCCTTTGTTCCTCTTCTTCAGCAAGGCTGCACTTCCCACCTGATCAATAGTGGCCACCTGCCCAGATAGGTCAAAGGGCCATTTACCTTCCAGGAGAGCTGGCAGCTGTGCCAACAGCTGATTGAGGGGAAGGCCCGGGAGCCCCTCCCCCTTGCCCTCTTCCCATAACTGTGTCTGCACCCTGCCTCCAGGGCTATTGCCTAGAAGTGGTGAAGACAGGCCCACGGCCGGCTCTGGGACTGGCTCGGAGCCCACGCCTCCCCAGGACCTGGAGCCAGTGATAACTCCATGGCTGATTAGCTTCTGGGAAAGGCAGGTCCATCTGGAAAGCTTGGCTGGGCAGCAGACGAAACCCTCGGGGGCCAAGATGGTGATAAATGGCCCCTCTGCCCAGTGTCTCCAGGACTGCGGTGTCAGCAGTCGAGGAGGCCTTCAAGATTCTTCCTAACAGATGCTCCTCTACAAAGAATGGGGTTATGTCCTGAGAAACCTACTGTAAATAGAAAATACCGTAAGCCTATGCATTTAACAAACCTAACCTACTGACATCATAGCTTAGCCTTGCCTGTCTTAAATATGCACAGATCACTCATTTGCTCACAGCAGGGCAGAATCCAACACAAGCATGTTTTAATCATAAAGCGCTGAGTAGCCATGCAACTTACTGGATGCCTGCACCCACAGAAGGCTGGCCACGCTGCACACTGCAGAATCTGTGTCTGCCCTTGTGATCTCAGGGCTGACTGCGAGCATCCCGAGTGGATTGCTGTAGGTGTCACCAGCCCAGGAAAAGACCAAGTTCAAAATTCAAAGTAGTTGCTACTGATACCATATTGCTTTCGCACTGTCATAGAGTCAAAACTTTGTTAAGTCAAAGCACACCATGAGTTGAGGGCTATTTGCCTATTTACATACATGTATCCATGGAGTGATGTTGAGGGCTCACCTAGGTGGCTTGCTTACTTTAGTAGAGCCCAGGCTGTATTTGCCTTTCTGCATCTTCCCAGCCTCCCTTTTGCTCCCTCCTTCCCGTGTATCCTTCCGTGAGTTGGGCCAGGGACCATACAGTGGGAGCCCGTGAGGACAGCACACAGCCTGGCCGGGATGAACTGGTGGGGAGCTTGGGGCAAGAGAGCCAGCAGATAGAAACACCTGCCTATGCCCCTCCACTGAGCTGCTGGATGTGGAGGTCCCAGATGTGGTTAGTTGGCAAAAATAGAAGGCCTCATGGCTAAAACTTACACATTTGGAAGTCTTTAGAGAGAGGCTTGGGCTGGGAGCTGTGGTAGGGGCTGAGAGGTTTTAGTCTTGCCCCAAGATGGGCATTATGGGAATCCTTGATGAAGGGCTGGGTGCATCATGGCCTTGACCTTTCCAGGCTTTCTTTTGGCAATCGTTGCTTCTTGTCTCTGGTGGCCCTTTTGGAATTGTGGGCAGGACCTTGCATCTTCTGGGAAGGGCCTGAGAGACAGTGCCCATGTATTGGCCCAGGACCAAGCTCCTCAGTGAGGTCATGGTGGTGGTTTGCCTTCCTAAAGGCCCTGCAGGTTCATTCAGATTGGACCAAGTGGGTATGGAAATCCCTGCAGGCTGACCTGAGGTAGGCTGTTTGCTAGAGTGACACAGCAGGTGCTTCCCTGTGGTTCTCCTTCCTTGGCACTGGGGCTCAAGCCTGGGGACACAGACTTGGCACCCCCAACTCCCTCTGAGTCTCCTACACACCTCACATCTCATTCCCTTCTTTCTGCTGGGCACAGGTTGCAAGATGGGAGCAGCAAACTGGCAAGCTGAGCAGGGCCTTCAAATCCCCGTACCTGGCCTGCTACTCTCTGGGTGGTGTCATCCTGCTCTTGAACGTCCTGCGTTCCCACTGGTAAGCCCCTTAGCTGGCCCACCATGGAGGGCACTGTCACTATGAAGACGCAGCCTAGAGGAAGAGAGCTATGTCAGGGATCCATCAGGATATGGGGTGCGCTGGGGCTGAACACCTATAAGGTACTGCTGTCAGAGGCTTCATGTCACAACAAGCCACCAGATTTCTGTTGGCAGGCGAATCTGGTGACCTCAGGAAGGGTCAGTGTGAATGGGACAGTTCCATTGTGCAAGGGCCTTGAGGAAAAAACGGGGAGGTATAATGTGTGAGTAGCCCCATGCTCATATCCCCAATGTCCCCTCCAGGACGTGCCTGGACAGGAGGCAGATGTTTATATTAGGAGCCTCCAGGCACCAAGGCCTGACTATCTCCCTACTGGCTTAAACCAGAAATGGCTCAGTCCATTTGTGGTCTTGGAATGTTATCTTCCTGTCATCAACAAGCAAGGCCAGAGCAGATGACTGGATCTAGCTGATGAGCTCAGCTCCCTGGGCCTGGGCCTGCAGAAGTTTTAGCCCAAGCGTGAGGCCAGACCCTCCCTCTCTGTTGTGTCAGGCCATCTGTGGAATGGGGATGTAGCCATCAGACATGGTTGGAGCTTACTGTGGCTCTTCTCTGCTGGGCCACAATTGTCTCGTGATCTGCATCTCTACTTGGTTCCGTGAGAACTATCGCAGGTGGCTCACTCACTGGTGGCTCATGGCTGATGTGGCCCATAGGTGCTGTGAGAAATGAGCTTGGGGACTCCTCATTTGGACAGTTCAAGTGCTCTGGTGGCTCTGGCCACACCTCCAGGGGGGTGCATAACAGGGCTGAGTTGCAGCTGCCTCCTTGGACAAGACTACCATGGTCAAGTGGGTATTTCAAGGGTCTTGGTCTCAGAAGCAGTGGACCCATGGTGCCTGCCCTTGGTTGGAACCCAAAGACGCTACTCCAGAGGCTGCCTTTACCCCAGGACAGACAAGGGTTTTACTTCTGGTGCTTCTCAAGGTCCCTGGGCTGACACGGCTTGCAAGTTGAGTAAGTCACAGGCTTCTGGCCCAGGAAGCCTCTTACATATGTTCCATTGTACATGTGATGACAGTGAGGCTTGGTGAGGTGTTGTAGCATAGAAAAGACCTGATCCAGCCCAGCTGGAAGAATAACACTATCCCAGAGTATCTGGTCTGGCTCCTGGGAGCAGGAGGTCTAGGGGGAGGGTGAAAAGCCTCTTCCCAGCCCTGCCACCTGAGAAACCACTTATGGAATGTCCCTCCTCACTGACATGGGGGTTTGGGCTGTGTCTGCAGGATGGTAGCTAGCCAGCCTCTCCCCAGCAGTTAGGGGGCAGTTGCTACTGGCCGATCAGTAACTTTAAGAGTTCCCAAAGGCTCACTGAGGCTGAGAAGTGCAGAGAGCTGGAGGAGCACAAGACCCTGCTCAAGCCCAAGTGTACCTGAGGAGGAGGGTCCGTTGGATCAGACCAGGTGTCTTTGGAGAAACACTGGCCAGGGCCACAAATTGCCACCATTGTCGAGTAGGGCACGAGCAGTAATGCTGGACTGTAGTTGGGGCCTAATGGTCCCAGCAGCCTCCAAGGGTGCATGTGAGCCTGTCATCATATTAGTGAGCCAGGACAACCCCAGCTGTCTCCAGACCCGAGCCCTCCTGCTGTTCAGGCTCCATCTCAGGAAGGGAACTTGCTCAGGTTGGAAGCCACAGAGTTGTCCTGGGTGGCGTCTAACACCTCCTGCTGGGTCCCCCAGCATGCACTGGGTCTGTCTGGGACCTCCTCCCTGAGACCTTCCTCCACCACCACCTCTGGGTGAGGCAGCTGTGTGTTTGCTGGTCCTTGGCGTTCAGTTCAGGCTTCTACATTACCACAAGAGTGACTGTATTCAGATGGACATGAGCCCGTGTCTACCACCTGTGCCCTAAGAACAGCCCATGGTTTGCACCTGGCCTGGCCAGCCGTGTGGCCTTGCCCACCAAGTTAGACTCTGCACTCTCCGTACTCTGGGTCACCTCACGCCATTCCCACCTGCCAGCTCTGTCTGCCGCCTGCCTGGGTCTGGCTATGGGTCCTGCTGCCTGAGTACTTCTGCAGCTGCTCTGGGCCGGGTCTCAGCTCCACAGCTACTGACACGCACTCATACCCTCTCTGGATTTTCATACCTAATGAAGACCGCCACTGTTGGGGAGTGTTAAAGATCTATGGAGTCTGTCTTGCTGGCTAGTCTGTCCCAGAGCCATTCTTGGAGGTGATCATTAAATATTTAAAACTAAATGCAGAGTGGGGGAGTCCCTCCTGGGATGTGA
Source organism: Ctenodactylus gundi (assembly GCA_004027205.1). Classification (NCBI taxonomy): domain Eukaryota; kingdom Metazoa; phylum Chordata; class Mammalia; order Rodentia; family Ctenodactylidae; genus Ctenodactylus; species Ctenodactylus gundi. The sequence continues at coordinate 37,393 of PVKB01005066.1, read as the reverse complement.
AAACCTGAATCCCAGCCCAGATGACCTTTGACCTTTCAGAGTCCCAGCCCTCTCCAAAATCTTCAGGTTGGTAGAGAGCTCCCTGGCATCTTGAACCCTGCTTCTCTCCCTTGAGTCTCACTTGACTGTGCTCACAATACTGGGCCTTCAGGTAGTTCAGCTTTCTCTCCCGCGATGCAGGGGACTCATCAGGAAAAGGTGCCCAGAGAGGGGCAAGGCCCAGACTTAAACAGGCTGTGGCCATCTGTCCTCACAGCCGCCTCAGCCTGAGTTGCAAGGCCTAGGAATGCAAGAGCTAACAGCAGGAAGCACCTGGTCACAGTGATGCTAAGCGTGGTTTTTGATTCTTGGCCTAGAGCTGCCCAACGTGTTTGTCCTCAGTAGCTGTGGACCCTTGGGAACAGCCTTGTGACTAGGAGATGTGCCAGAGAGTGTGTGGCCCTGGAGAAGTGGGACGCAGGTTGGAAGTGCAGGGACTGGCAGCTCACGGGTTCCCCTGCCTGCTGCATGGACAAGGGAGAGCAGCCCTTCATATGCCTGCTGGCATCCCTCAGCCAGGGAGCAGTCATGTTTGTTTAAACATATTCACGGGTGTGACACGTAGCTGCTCCCTGACAGCAGTTGTCGGCCCCCTCTTGGGCTTCACATGCACCTCCACTGCAAGGCTGCATCTCCCTTGCTGTTCCCCATCTCCTGCCACACTTAATGCTGCCACAGGGCCAGCACTCACCGGAGGTCCTCAGTGGCTCTGTCTCACCGTGACCTTGCCTATTACCATAAGCTGGGTGGGGTCTACTTCCTTGCCTGGCTCATGCAGCCTCAGTAAACCTCAGATGATCCCTGCCAGGGTTAGGCAGGGTTGACTAGATGTGCTGACCTGTGGGGGGGACTAAGTTGGATGATTCAGGTAAGATCTGGCAGCACCCAGGTATAGTGGGAAGTCAGGAGCCAGGGAAGGGTTGGGAGCAGGAAATAAATTAATGGCTTCAGTCTAGTTTTAGATCTACAAGGGGCTTCCTCAGACCATCCCGATACCAGCCTCACTCACTACACTGTTCAGCATAATTCCTCCAAAGGGAGGTCTTACTGTAATGTGGGCTCCAGAGTAGTGATGCGCCAGCATGGAGGCTGGCCTCCAGATGATATCCAGTGCCTCCCCTGCCTGTGCGGGGCTTGGGAAGCAGCTCAGGTTGGTGCTGGACAGGTTTGGCTGTTTGTGCTGCAGATTAGCCATCTTCCCCTGGGGGTGCTGAAGCTCCCTGAAAACCTAGCTGGTGGGGAGATCCTGCAGCCTCCTCCCTCCCTACCCATCTGGCCCAGGAAGCCAGACTGTGTGCCTGAGCAGCACACCTCACCCCAGAAGCTGCTCTGCAGCCTGGCGATTTTGTTCCTTCCTTCCTTCCTTCCTTCCTTTCTTCCTGTTTTGTCCTTTCTTCTCTCCCCATGGATCCTTTGTGAGGATGGACCCCAGGGCTCCTATCTGGCTGTTGCTACCAAGATCTTTACCTCCTCAGGCCACAGGAAGTGCTGGATGATTCTGAGGCCTGGACTTCTGAAGTATTAGCTCCTTGGGTCCTAAGCGGGGGCTAGGCTCCATCTGGGAGGAAGGACGTACTTGAAGAGGATAAAGGCTGGGCATGGCTGGCCTGGCATCAGGCTAAAGCATGGCCTTGGGGCCTGACTTTGCCCTCTGCCAGCCCCCAGCAGAGGGAGCAACTTGGGATGTGACTTGTGCCCGCTGGCAATTAGACTAGCTCAAAGGTTGGCAGATTTTGGCTCCAAAGCCCAATGCTGCCAGCTGCCTGCTTTCTTACAATTAAAAGTAAGAATTATTTTAACATTTTTCACATAGGCATATTTTTTTCTAAACTATAGAATACATGCATGCAAATTTTGCCATTTTAAGGGTTCAGTTTATTGACATTAAATACTTTCATCATATACCATAACCATCATTCCTGCCCACCTTAAGAACTTATTTATCTTGCAAAATGAAACTCCATAGCCTTTGAGCACTAATTTCCCTCGCTTCCACCCCCAGCCCTGGCAACCTTGGCCTGCTTTCTATCTCCGTGAGTTTGACTATTATAGGAACCTTGCTTGAGGGGAATCAAGCAGTACTTGTCTTTTCGTGACTGGCTTATTTTACTTGGTAGAACGTCCTCAGAGCTCATCCATGTTGGAGCATGTGTCAGAATTTTCTCCTTTTTTAAGGCTAATATTCCACTGCATGAAGGGACAATGCTGTGTGCCCATGCATCTGTAGATGGGCAAGGTGGGGTATTTCCACCGTTTAGCTACTGTGCACAATATTATTATGGACATGAGGATCCAGGATGTGTGAGGCCCTCCTTTCTGTTCTTTTGTGTATATTCCTAGAAGTGGAATTGCTAGGCCATGTGGTCCTTCTGAGCTTAGTGTTTGAGGAATGCCGTACTGCTTTCTGTAGTAGCTATACCATTTTATGCTCCACCAGCAAATCACGAGCAGTCCAGTTTCCTCACACCCTTGGCAATGCTGCCATCTTCCTTTTTGATAATGTCTGTCCTAACAGGTGGGGTGGTGACATACCACTATAGTTTGATGCACACTTCTCCTAATTGCCCAGGTGCTCTGTGTGTCCCTGATTCAGGGCCACAGCTGGGGTTCCAGTTTGGTCAGAGCAGCCTGGGGAAGGGCTAGTTCCTGGTAGCCTCAGCTCAGTCCCTGACATGCTGGTCAACCCTCGATAGGTCACTTCACCCCTCTGAGCTTTGGCTCCTGTCTGTAAAATGAAATGCTAGTTGCATTCAAGAGAGACCCAGGTGGAAAAATAGAAGCCTGTGTGGGACCAGGATAAGGTATATCGTGGTCCTTTACTTGCCAGTTTCTCACAAGTGTGTATCCCATGTGTGGGACCTCATGGGGCACAAAGCTGGAAGAACTTTGCTGAGGAAGTAGTGTTGGCATGCAGTACAGGCTAAGCTGATTAGGCTGAGAGGGAGGCAGGCTTAGTGGAGCAGAGGCAACTGGTGGAGTGGTCTAGCCACCATGGAGGGGGTCCAGGGGTGGTACCGTGACCCAAGTCCCTAAAGCCCCAGCTACTCAGGAGACTGAGTCAGGAGGATTGCTTGAGTCCAGAAATTTTAAATCAGTTTGGGAAACGTGGCAAGATTCCTTCCCTTCAAAAAAGAAAAGGAACAAGCCAAACCAAAAACCCAGCAGATGATGTAGTAACCTCTGTGTGAGCAGATACCCAGGGAGCCAGAGCGAGTGGGTGGAGGGGACTGCTGTGCCTGGGTCTGGCAACTTTTCTAGCATCGGATGCCACCAGAGGGCTAGAGGGGCCGCACCTCTGCCCCTCCTTCCTGGCTGGGGTCCCTCATTCCTCCTCCAGACCCCAGACCAGTGCTTTGTGTGCCTTGGGGAGCAAGAAGACAAGGCCACAGGGTGTTAGGGTACTAGCACAGAGTTAGGGTACTAGGAAGGTACTAGCACAGAGATGTTGCTGCTCTCGGACCCTAGGCACCTGGCTTCTTGCAGTCTGTGGACCTTCTTCCCAGACTTCTTCATCTCAGTGTTGCATGGACCTATGGTCTGCTTGGGCCACACGTCCTTTACTTTTCTCTTAGTTGGACTTGCCTTCCCAAGAAGGTTCTGAGGAGGAGCAGAGAAAGGATGCTCACAGGCAACCACAGAACAGGCTGCTCTTCAGACCCACAGGATCAAAAGGCAACCTTGTGCTTGCTCCCTCCTCCCCATTGTCCTTTTGGGCATCTGCTACCGGTCCTGACCCCATCTTCTGCAGGACCTAGAATCCCCATTTCCCTGCTCTACCTTGCCCTTCTCCCCTCCCATGGGGTGAAGGTGCATTGAGTGACTGGCATCTCTTTCTTGTCCACACTGGCCAGTACATTGTTCCTATAGGTGCTGGTTTTAGGGTACAGGTAGGGCTGCCCCTCACTCCCAGTGAGCTCCCTCTCCTCAGCCCATAACCACAGGTGTGTGTTGAAGTACAAAAAAGTCACCACCTAAGGGACACCATGTGTTGACATTAAGTTGTTCCCAACATTGCATAACCACCTCTTATCAAGTTCCAGAACTTTTTCCACTCTGAATAATAACTCCAACCCATGAAGCAGTTCCCATTACCCGCAACACTGCTTTCTTTCTCTGTGGATTTTCCTGTTCTGGACATTTTATGTAACTGTTTTTCTGTGTTTAATTTTTGCCCTTTTGAGAGGGATCTAAGGATCCAACCCAGGCCTCACACATGCTAGGCAGGCACTGTCCCTCAGAGCTAACACCCAGCCTTGGTTCTGTATGTTCTAGTTTCATCTGTTCTCTTCCCCAGGAAGACACAAGCTCCACGGGCAAGGGCTGTGTACCCCACAGTGTTGGAACAGTGGAGAGATACACGTATGTGTTTGAACCTAGTTCAGGTCAAGGCCTGGGCATTCTCAGGAGACCACTTGGCAGTGTAAGGCCATGGCCTGGCATCCTGATGGCCCTGAGGAGCCACTGTGTCAGTTAGCCTTACCAGCTAGAGGACTCAGGAGGATGAGCTGGCTCATTATCTGGAGGATGACAGTGCTGAGTCTGGACCTGCACTGGCAATTAGCACAGACCCCTTTGCTCTAGCTGTGGAGTGTGGTTGAGAGACTGCTGCTGAAGAAGCCCCCAAACAGCCTCACTTGGACCTGGGGGTTGTCCTGGAGCTGCTTCCCTCTAATGAGACCACAGGGCTGCCCCAAAGAAAGGTTTTGAGGAGGGTGTATGGTCCCTCAAGCAAGCCTGAATGGCATTGTAGGGTGCCCTCGGCCCCCCAGTGACTTCTGCCTGGACCGTGAGCAGCCTCGGGAAGAGCTGACCCAGGTAGTCAGGGAGCCTCTGGGGTCTCTCGCCAGTCGCTTGGAGGTCCATGCGTTCAGGCAGCAGGAGAACTGGAAAGGGAACGTGGGTCCGCCCTCTGGAGTTGCCAGGAACTGGTGGGGAGGGGGAGGAAGCTCAGCCAGGATGAGACCAGGCAGGGGCCATGTAGAGTAGCCTCTGCAGCCCAGAATGTGAAGAGAGGAGTGTTTGTGCCCCTGGGTTTCCCTCTTATCCTGGCCCCTGAAGACATGGGTTCCCAGGTCTGGACCTGCAGGAGATGGTGCTGCGTGTCACCTGTTTCTGTTGGGGAGGCTATAGTCTCCCTCTCTGTTCAAGGCCCTGGGGAATCAGGGAAGCCACAAGACTACACTCTTGCCTGTCACCTCCCACTCCCACCCCACAAACCTGTTTTCTTATTTATAACATGGGATATAATCTCTGGGCCATTGGTGGGTTTGGAGACATTTTGAAAAGGCACTATGTTAGTCAAACATACAGAATTCGTGTAACATCACAGCTAAATAAATTCAAGCCTCTGGTCCATGAGAAGCCATATATGGATGGGCTTCTTTTTTGTTTTCATACTTGTTTAATATATTAGGAGAGTAAGCCCCTCAGATGCCTAATTTCCCAATGCCTCGTGTGGTCTGAGTGTCTGAGTTGAAGTAGGAAGAGGAAGTTTGTGTAAGTATGAAGGGGAGCGGGTTGGAGTGACAGCACGGGCTGTGTGCAGTGAGGGTGGCCCCATGAGGCACGCGTGAAGAAATGAAGTTGGGGAAGATGACTCTGTGGACATGGGGCTGTGTGCCTCTTGTCTGGTGCAAGGTTGCCTCCACCAGGCTCATGATGTTTCCCCACCTGCACCCCTTGTTACTGGAATCTCAGTAGTAGAACGCAGGCAGCCTCAGGTCACGCTGGTGACCGAAAGCTCAATCTAAGCTTTAAAAATAGAACCCGAGGCACATGAATGAATCTTGATCCAACCCCATCTCAGTGCAGAATATTTCCAAAGGAAATTGCTTCTATTACCTCATTGTGCTGTGTGGCGCGTTGCCCCAGAGCTTCTTGTCCTTGTACTAATTCTCCCTGCAGAATGGAGTGTGCTTGCTCGGCTCATGGCAGAAGCTGGAACACCGGCCGCCTAATTGGGCATTGATTCCAGTAAGCCTTCCGTGTGTGTCATAGAGCCTGTGCGGCTGGCCAGCCGAGGTTGGGCCATGAGGGAGGAACCCCTGTGGGTAATCTACAGATTCTTGGAGCAAATGATCCTCCGAGCACCTTGTGCGTAGCCCAGCATCACTCTGACATTTGGGGCAAGCTTGAGCACCTCCTTGGTGGCCAGCCCTGGCTGGAGCCACAGGCTGGGAGTTGCCAGGTGGCCTGAGGTAGATGGGGCAGCTGTCCAGGGTCTCGCCAGCCCACTCACGGTCCCAGGCCCACTTGCCTTGTCAGGAGTCGCCAACTGCTTCCAGCAGCATCACCTTCCTGCTAGGCCTGGCTGAGAAATATGTGGGGCCCCAGGCGTGACCTGGCCAAGTGGGAAGGGTCCCCGTGTTCTGCTGTCTGCCGCAGTGCAAGTTAGTTCTGGCAGAAGACCTGCAGATGGCCCAGCATGGTGTGTGAAATTGAGGCCCAGCATCCTGGCTAGGGAAGGATTAGTCTTAGCAAGATCTCCTTCCAGAGTGACCTTCCTGCTCTTGGGTCCTGGCCTGGCTTCAGTACTTACCTATACAGGCCCATCACATTGCCAATTGGCCTCCCTGCCCTGAGCTCCCCACCACGTACATGCGGAGTCTATCCCAAACCCTATTGTCCTTCACTGTACCCCAGCCTCAAGGCATCCAGCTGTGCTGGCTAGTCCTTTCTGGAGTGTGCTTCGTGTCTTGGCCCCTAAATCTCAGCTGAAGCGTCCCCTCCATGCCGCAGCCCTGTGGTGCCTCGTGTTTTTTCCCAGCACTTATCACGGTGCTTCTGTTTGCTCCTGTCCTTCCTATTGTCCATAAGCCTCAAGGCTGTGGACCGCTTAGTGTGTGTTTAGTCACTCAGCAACAACTTCGTGCAAGGAGGCAGGAAGGGGTCACTAGCACGTTTCAGAGAAAACCAAGGCTGGGGACCTATGTCTGCAGCCCCATTCCATTCTTTCTCCAGGAGCCTGGGTGCAGACACTGATGACCCTGGAGGACCCAAGTCAAGCAGCCTAGGGCTGGCCAGAGGAAGCTCACACCTCGCTGCCCTGATTCAGGCAGACACAGCCTGAGGCGGGGAGGGTCCCATCTCAGCCTTAGCCTCCATGCCTCTTTCCCTACTTTCTGCTCCATGGGCCCTGACCTGGGTGCCTGTAGGTGAGCTCACCCCAAACAAGGTCAGCCTTTTCCAGACCTGACCTTCTCAGGGCTCCTCCCATTCTGCCACCTGCCACAGGTGAGTTAGGGGGAGGGATGCTGCTCAGCCTGAGGGTACCAATCTGTGTCTCCAGTGGCTGGGTCTGCGAAGCTGATAGGTGCCTGGGTCATAGTGTAGCCCAGAGATCAAGGCATAGGTGTGGCCACTTCTCACAACACAGGGTACGTGTGGAGACGCCTGGCTCCATGGCAATGTGACCCTGAGCTGATCCCAGCAGCTTAATGTGGAGTTTCAGGGTGACCCTGAGCTGGGCAGCAGCAGTGAGGAGCACAGTGGTTGGTGGAAAGCTGGGGTGTGGGCAGCATGACCGGCAGCTGGGTTTGCCCTGACACCTGTGCACCATTGGTGACATGTCACTTGTAGACCTCTGCTGTGCTCCTTGTTACCAAGGCTTCTTTCCTCTCTGATCCATCAGTTGGCCTACGCTGGGTGCCACGGAAACACTTGGGAAAGGAGAAGCAGCCAGTTTCCATGAGCTGAAAGTCTAGTTGGAGAGAAGTGTACTGGGAGGCCATGTGTAGTGCCAGAGGAGGACAGTGTTATAGCCTTCTGCATGCACCAGGCATTGTGGGAATGAAGGTGACAGTCATCCTTCTACAAGAGCCTGGGACAGAAAGACCCTATGATGGATGAATGGACGTGTGCGCACGTAAATGAGTGGATGTGTGGGTGGATGATGGGTGGTGGATGGGTAGATGCAGTGATGGGAAGGTGCTATAGTTTGGAACTTGAGTGTCCTCCAAAGCCTCCATGTATTTGGAACTGTGTGTTATTGGGAGGTAAGATCTATTTGAAAAGGTCAGATGCTTGGGGTTTGACCTGGAAAGATGATGTCAACTTGTGATTGGAAGCACCCAAGGAAGAGATTTCAGTGTTCTATTGACTTGTGAGCCAGGAAGTAGGGGAGGGGCACCCACCCTGTTAGGGGGCCAACTGGCAGCTTGAAGTAATTAAAGGAAGAAGGAACATTGTTACAGCTTCTTCCTAGGAAGGCTCTAGCCTTTGCCTGAGTCTCCAGACTCACCAGGCTTTTGTGTGCTACGAGGTGAGCAGCTGTCCAGCCTCTGCCATATGCCTTCACCATTGCCAGCTACCCCATGAATGGACTGTGTGTGGGAGAGACCTTCTGAACTGTGAGCTAAATAAATCTTTCCTCCCTTAACTTGTGGATGTTGGATATTTTGTCACAGCAACAAGAGAAGGTATGTGTGTGGGTAGATGGACAGATGAAGCGGTGGATGGATGGCAGGATGGATGAATAGATGAGCAGGGGATGGGTAAATGGATCAGTGGGCACCTGGATGGTAGATGAGTAAATGCATTGATGTGTGTGTGGATGGGTAGATGGAAGAATAGGAAGGTGAGTGGGTGGGCGAATGAGTGGGTAGACTGAAGGGTAGGTAGGTGGATGGAAGGAGGGTAGGTAGATGGATAGCGAGTTGGGTGGGTAGATGGATTGGTGGGTAGATAAGTGGGGAGATGGTTGGTTAGATGAATGGATAAAAAGTTGGGGATGGGTGGTGGGGTAGGTGGTGAGTAGGTAGCTAGGTAGATGAATGAGTGATTGGGTGAGTGGATGGAGTGGGATGTGTCTCTGAGCTGCCCTTGCTGGGTAGTAACTAGTACAGAATATAAGTAGTTGCTCTGTGTGGGCACCAGACCTCCATGTCTCCCCCGAGTGTCCTGTGGTGGAGAGAATGGGAAGCATGTGCTGTCCTCACACATGCTCTTTCCTTAGGGTGTGCCCCTCCCTCCGAATGAGCCACAGATCCCTTGCCATCCCATTCACCTGTACCCCATCTGCTCCCAGGCTTCCCGCAGGGGCCACTAGAAAGTATGCTCCTGCACCTGCTGACAGCACTTTTAGTAACCCCTTCCTGTCAGACCACACCTCAGAGCAAGGCCCATGATGCCCTTTTCTCAAATGGGGCTTCATAGGGAAATTGACAGACAGGTACAGAAGGCAAAAAGATGCCTTGAAACTCAGGTCAGCTGCCCAGATGTGGCGAAGTCCTGCAGAGGTTGTGGGAGCCAAGTCAGCAGTACACAGCTCCCCACCTCATCTCTGGCCTCAGGATGCGAGTCTGTTGTGAGAGTTGCTCACAGCCGTGTGTATCATGCATTAGGAGCAAGGACACTGGGTGCCAGGGCCTGCTGGGAACCTGTTCTGCATGTATGTCTAATCCTCCCTTCCCCCCAAAGCACAAAAGTACTAGTTGCTCACTGGGCAGGGTCAGATTTTGCACTCTTGTGATCTCTAGGTTGCACCTGGCTTGCTAATGTGCACTGCTTCAGATCGTTTACCTTGTTGACCAACTTCTAGCACGTAGAACATTTTACAGGCAAGTCAGGATTTCTGCCTTCTCCTACCCCCAATACTGGTGATGAAGCCCAGGGTCTTCACAAAGTTACCCAGCTGGCCCAAACTTGTGATCCTCCTGCCTTGGCCTCCCAGAATTCTGTGACTACAGTCTTGTGCCACCACAGATATCTGGCTTCTCTTGAAAAATCCAGACTTTGGCAATCCTGGACCCCTGTTGCCCTCCCGCCTCCCACGGCAACAAGGATGAGGCAGTGTGTCCTCCAGATGGCCAGGGCCGACCACAGTTGCTTCCCTTGGGCATTGAGTGTGTGACCCCTGGGCCTTCTGTAGTCTAAGGATCCCTGAGGTGAGGGGGCAAGGAGGGTGTGTACCGGCCCCATGTGCTGTGATGTGCTGTCTCCTTGTCCCCCGCCTTGCAGCTTCACGCAGGCCATGCTGAGCCAGCCGAAGATGGACTGCCTGGATAACCCCATCACCTACTTCCTGGGCCTCGCAGTCCTGGGCCTGGGCATTGTGTTTGTGCTATCCAGCTTCTTTGCACTGGGATTCACTGGAACCTTCCTAGGTAAGGGTGCCTAGGGAGGAGCGGGACGCAGTAGCTGCCACCTGCCATCTATAAATGTCCCCTGGGGAGCAGAGAGGACCCAGCCATCTGCTGGCTGCACTGCAAGTCTAGGGCAGGGTGTGGAGTAGAGGAATCTTGTCCCTTCTCCATTCCTTGCTGCCTGTGGCTCAGGACTTCTAGGCCTGAAGCCCATTTCTGGTCCATCCAAGGGCTGCTTCACCCCTGGCCAGGAAAAGCCTCTTGGTCTTGGGAGTTCAGGAGGAAAAGCAGCTAAGGAGAACCTAGCAATGGGGCTGAAGGGCAAAGTGGTCTTAGGAACAGATCAGAAAGAGGAGATAGTAAGCCTGGCTATTACGGGAACCCTTCCCAGTTTGTGGGCTACATCCCCAGATAGCACAGCCATCAGTTGCCAGCAGAGACTCAAAGGCCTGGACCTTCTGCCCTCTCTTCCCCGGGCCTTAGCCTCCTCTCAGGCCCAGTGGTGCTCCACATAGCCCACAACGGCCCACTGTTCCTGTGCACAGAGGGTCTGGCCTCCCAACAGCGGACTGCTCCCTGGAGTGTGTGCTCAGGACTGTCAACGCCTCAAGGGAGCAAGTGGTATTTGCGTTTGACATTCTGGGACCATGGCACCTGCAACAGTGGGATACTGCTGTGGGCCTCCACTTCTTGTTCAGGCAGGAGCAGAAGGAAGTCATCCTAGAAAGGGGTCTGGGAAGAGGGGCCGGGGCAGGCAAGGGGAGGGAGGCTGTGGAGAGGGTGGCAGAAACCCCACTGGGCCAGTGGGTAGTAGGGCTGGGCTGGAGGTGGGTAGAAATGCTAAAGGTCTTTCAAAGGACTGAGGCTTCCTTCCCAGACAGGGAGGAGCCATGGTTGTAGTCCCTGCGGTGAAGCATGGGGACAGTGGTGCTGAGCCCCATTAAGGGACTCCAGGGCAGGAAATGGCTGTCCTCAGGGAGCTGAGGGTCAAGGAAGGCTGGGGGCCCTGTGGAGAGGACACAATACTTTGCAGAATCCCCTGGAAAAGCAGTGGGACCCACCCTCCAGGAGCAGAGCTGGGGTTGTGGATGCAGAGGGACGAAGGAAACTCAGACAGAAAGGTCAAATCAGGGAGCCTCAGGGAACAGCAGGATAGGTGACAGATGGCCCTCTGCAGTAGACATATGTGGTAGTCCTGAGGGGCTGGCAGGCTTTGGATGTAGGGCAAGGTGGTCACTTCCCTGTGAGTCAGCCCAAATCAGGTTTCTGTGCCAACCACCTCTGGGCTCCACTGCCCCACTTCCTGCTTCCTGCACAGAAAGCCTCCCCAGGTGGCTCTGCAGTGCTCTCCCACTCCCTATGCCTGACAATGGGTGACTCGGTGCCCACCAGGCTCCTGCTAACAGCTTCCCATTGTTGGGCTGGCTGCCCCACTTTCCACCAGGATGAAGCTTCATCATGCACCGGCCTGATGGACACAAAGGAGGGATGTCTAGGCAGAGGAGGCCAGAAGGGTGCCACAGCATCTGTACTGAACAGCTACACTGGTCCCAGTGGTGACAGTCCTTGTCCAGGGACCTGGCCAGACCCTTTGTATCTGTGATCTCTTTTCCCATCTTGCTTAGAGAGGCTGTGAGTGGGACCTTTACCTGGGTGACAGGTGGACAGGTACTGGTCCTCCACTGTGGCGGCTCTTCTGGGCTGCATGGTGGGGACACAGCCATACCAAGGCTGAGAATGGAAGGTGTGTGGTAGGCAGGACTGGCGCTACAGCCAGTGGTCTGAGGTGCAGCTAAGCAGCTGACCAGGGTAAGGAGGAAGGAAGGATGGACAGCCTGCTTCTGTTGGTATAGTTGCATGGGCTCCAGAGGAGGTAGCATGAGCGGAGGAAGAGGAGCTGTGTGCAGAGAGCAGGGAAAGGCATCTTGAGGGAGGGATCAGCATGTGTGAAGGCACAGAGATGGGACGAAGGGAAAGGCAAAGGTGACTGGAGTGCAGAGCCAAGAGAGGAGCAGTGGCAGTGTAGCTCGCCACAGCCCTGGGCACCCGCGTCCTCAGAGGAGTCCAGGAGTTTGTGGGGGCCTCTGACCCTGCGTTCTGCCCTGCCTGCACCCTGCTGTCCAGGGACCTCCTAGAGCAGCTAGAGCCCCATCTTACCTGCAGGTCCCAAAATCTCACTCCAGAGCCTCCCTCAGTTATGGTGTGGCCCAAGTGACGATGATTGAGTAACTTCCTGTCCTGCCCTGTCTCGTCACAGGTGATTACTTCGGGATCCTCAAAGAGGCCAGAGTGACCACATTCCCCTTCAGCGTTGTGGACAACCCCATGTACTGGGGAAGCACAGCCAGCTACCTAGGCTGGGCGCTCCTGTGAGTACCAGTGCCTGTCCACCCCACAGGCTGCTGCCAGAAGGGGAAAGCCAGAAGTCCTGAGGGCAGGGCCTGTGGAGACAGAAAGGTTCTTCCTTGGGTCAAGGGCACTGGGCTCTTCCTTGTCCCCAGGATTCTTATCTGATATCAGAACAGCCTCCCTGATGAGGGCTGGGCAAGCTTTCTTTTAAAGGGCCAGAGAGCTGAGACTTGAGGGCCACAGGCAGGTGACAGCTGCTCAGCTCCATCTCTATGGCTGTGCAGTCCAGAAACCAGGGAAAGGGGTGGTGTGGTGTGGGCTGTGTCTTGGTTACTTATGTGTTGATGTGATAGAATAACCAATATCCATCCACAACTTAGGGGAGGAAAGACTTGTTTAGCTCACAGCTTCACAATGTCTCACACAGACCGTTCGAGGCCAGCCAACAACTGTGGAGGCACAGGGCAGAGGCTGGAGAGCTGCAAAGGGCATTGCAGGCAAAAGCCAAGGGAGCAGGAGCCAAATGAAGCAAGAGTGAGTTGACATCTAGAGACTTAAGGAAGACCAGAGCTTTCCCTGGAGGAAGCTAAAACAATTGTTCCTTCTTCCTTCCTTAAGTACTTAAAGCTGCCATCTGAGGCCCCATACCCAGGATGGGTGCTCCTCCCTCACTTCCTAGCAGAAAGTCAACAGCAGGGCTGGAGGAATGGCTCATTGGTTAAAGCACTTGCCTATCAAGTGCTAAGTACCCGAGTTTGATTCCCCAGCTGGTTGTAGTGGCTCATGCCTATAATCCCAGCACTCAGAAGGCTGAGACTGAGTCCAAGGCCAGCCTGGGCTCCATAGTGAGTTCAGGACCAGCCTGGGCTACAGAGTGAGACCCTGTCTCAAAAAAAAAAAAAAAAAAAAAAACCCCACCTGAAAGCTCTGTCTCAGTTTTCCCTCCCTCCATCCTCCCTATTCCCCAATCCTTCCCCTCCCATCCCTCCTCCCACCATCTCAACAACTTTACACCATCCCTCCAGGTCAGATCCCAAGCATCAGCCCCTTCCAGCCAGGCCTCACCTCCCAACAGCACATGGTTCACAGCTATCCCAGTACATCCAAGTACATATGAGACTTTTGGGGGGACATTGCAGATCCAAACCATAGCATTCTACCCCTGACCCCCAAAAGATTCATGTCTACTTTATTTTTGTTTGTTTGTTTTGATTTGGTTTTCTGAGATAGGGTCTCACTCTATATAGGCTGGTTCTGAACTCACTATGGAGCCTAGGCTATACCTGGACTCGTGGCATTCCTCCTGTGTCAGCCTCCCAAAGGCTGGAATTACAGGCATGTGCCACCACACCCAGCTAATGTGGTGCTGGGGAATTGAACTCAGGTACTTAGCACTTGCTAGGCAAGCGCTTTAACCACTGAGCCATTCCTCTAGTCCTCATACCTACTTTCTTATGCAAAATGAATTTAGTCCTCTAAGAGTTTCCAAAGTTTTAATAGTTCCAGCACTGCTAAGAAAGTCAAATCCAAAGACTCCTCTGAAACTCAAGGCAAAGTCTTAGTTGTGAGCTCCTGTCAAAATCAAAGAAAAGTTAAATACTTCCAACATATAATGGCATAGGGTAATAAATCATTCCTATTCCAAAAGAGAGGGATAGGAGGATAGAGAGTAATTGGACCAAAATAATTTCTAAACCCAGCAGGGCAAGGGTTCAATCCTGTAGCTCCGTGTCCAGCTCTTGGGGTAAACTGTGGCAAGACATGAGCTCCAAAGGGCTTGGGTGGCCCTGTCTCTTAGCTGCCTCTGGCTGCAGCCTCCAAGATCTTCTCTTCTTTGTGCTGGATCCACTTAGTCTGTGGCTTTCTTCAGCTGACAATCCATGTTTCTGGCGTCTCCAAATGTCTGGGGGCTTCAGTGCACCTTTGGCTTCTCCTTCACAACTTTATCCACTGCCCTCTGAGGGTCACACTGCCTGACCCCCACAACTGTGACCCTTGGAGATATAATGTCAACTTGAGGCAATCAGAAACCATGCCTAGATTAGGGTTTAGGAACCACAACTGGATTAGACAATTAAGAACCAACCTGGATTAGAGTGTGAGTGATTTTTGGGCCAGAGAATGAGGCAAGAGCACCCACTCAGATGTGGGAGGCCCAACTGGGAACTGGAACTGTATAAAAGGAAGGGGAAAAAAAGATTGTTACAGCTTCTTCCTCTGGGAAAATTCTCCCCTTCGCAATTGTCTATGGACGCGGACTCGCTACACGCCGCACATCTTCACCACAGATTCGCTCCAGTCTCGACTCGCCGATCTTCGGTCTCCGGTCTTCATCATTGTTCTTTGAGCACCTGAGATCAGCAGCAGACTCTCACCGGCTGTCCTGCAGTCCTGGACAGGTGTTCTACCTTGCAGCTGAGCAGCCGTCTGACCCTCCAGCTCTCGCACATTCAGGCCACCATGTTGGACCATCGCTATCTCTGTCCTCAGACTTGTGAGCTTTCCAGATAGATCTTTTTGTTATAATTTCTGTAAATTCTGCCTTTTGTAAGAACACAAACTAAGAACGTTCTTCCCCTAAAATCTGGGTAGAAGCCTCCAAGACTCTACAACTCTTGCGCTCGGTAAGACTGTAAAGCCGGGACTGTATGGATGATTCCAAGGTCTGCCACTGGCTAGAGCAGTAATTTGTCACTCCTGTCCTTTGGTGGTAGCAGTCTCCAAGTGCCTGAATGACTGGACTCCAGGTAGCTGATCTCTGGCCAACACTTCTGTCTTTGGCCCTACAGGATGCCCTGGACACTCTTTTCAGAATGAGATCTTTTGCCTTTCCAACTTTTATTTATTGATTGATTTATTGAGACAGGATCTTACTCTGCCATCCACGCTGGTCCTGAATTCACTAGGTAGCCCAGGCTGTCCTTGAACTCACAGCAATCCTCCTGCTTCAGCTTCCCAAGTGCTGGAATTACAGGCATGTGCCATCACACCTGATTTGTGCCTGGCCGGAGAAGTGAGCTCAGGGTCTTGTGCTCGTGGGGCAAGCATTCTAATCTCTGTGCTATTCCTCCAGCCCCTGCCTTCCCGCCCTTTAAATGGTAAGGGATGGGATCTTACTGATCCCTGAGACACTCTCAAGGCATCCTTTTTATGGTCCTGACTCTAAGTATGTGGCTTCTTTTTAATGTTAGTCTCTTTACATCCCTGTGCTCTTTTGCCTCACCTTTGCAATCCCTTTCAGTCTTGCAAAACTGCAAACATTTTACATTATTTTTCTCTGCCATTGAATTGAATTTTTGCCATAGAATTGGCAAAAAGCCACAAGCAGTACCCATGTAACAGCATGACCATTGGGCAGCCTTCTGAGCTGTGACCAGAATCTCCCATCAATCTCAAGCTCACAGAATTTTAAGGCTTCTATAGCCACATTTTTAAACCCTTCCAAAATTCTTCCCACAAACCAGTTCCAAAACCAGCTGGCTAGGTAAAGTCACAGCAATGACCCCACTTCTGTTACCAAATTTTGTCTTAGTTACTTTCTCATTGCTGTGACAAAATACCCAACATCCACAACTTGAAGTAGGAAAGATTTATTTTAGCTCAGTTTCAGAAGGTCTCACCCATGGGCAGGCAGCAATGGGAGAACCACATGGCAGAGGCTGGAGATCTGCTTATGGCATTGCAGACGGAAACCAAATGAGCGAGGAGTCCGTCTGTTTGGAGACTTAGGCAAAGGTCAGAGCTTTCCCTGGAAGAAGCTGTAACAGTGTTTCTTCTTTATTTAGTTGAAGCTGCCAAGGTGGGTACCCCACCCTCACTTCCTGGCCCACAGGTCAATAACACATGCCTGAAAAAGTTCCATCCTGGGCAACCCCCAAATCCCAACAAATTGACATAATCCCTCCAGGTCAAACCCCAGGTATTCACCCCTTGCAGCCAGGCCCTACCTCTCAAAAGCAAAGTTCAGAGTTATCCCCCTACAACCAAATACGTGAGGCTTTTGTGGAGCACTCCAGATCCAAACCATAGCAGTCCCTAAAAGTGCCTGGTGCGTGAAGGGGAATGTCACCTTGGGCTGTGTGGGGGAGGGGATTGGATTTAGGGCTTAGTAGAGACAAACCATTACTAGCCAACCGACACTGAGCCAGCAAGGCTATCACCAACCTCCCATAGCCCATCTCTCTCCTGTCCTCTCTTCTGTGGCCCATGAATATAGGCTTGCTGGTGCCTAAGCACCCAAGTATGTGGAGTTCCTGGTGGGACATTGGGCACAGACCTTGGGCTCCTGCTCTCTTCAGGTCTCCACCTCCCCATGGTCCTCAGAGGCAGGCACTCTGGGTTTGTTTTCTTTGCCTGGTGAGTGGGACTGTCACCCCACACTGGGTTGTTAGGAGATCAAGATGGCCCAGGATGACAGCAGGTAGGATTTATGAAGATGAGGAGGGGCAGGTCAGTGCACATGTTCTCCTCATACCCAGTCTATCAGGACTGTCCCCACACACATCACAGCATAGCCTGCCCCACGCTCTGGGCTTTCCTTGACTCTCGAGCATTCAGTGGTATACTTAGCACTGCTGGCTGAGATCTGAGAGACAAGGGGAGCACCCTGCTCATCCCTCAGGGGTCCGTCCCTGGCTGAGCCGAGGCATTCACCTGTGCTGCCCAGGACCCACCGGTGTCTGTCATTAGGCTGAGCAGCAGCACAGGCTCCGCACCAGGTGGCCTTTCTCACACACAAGACCGTCACTGAAACCTATGCTGAGATTGTGCTGCCTGGGAAGGGGATGCCGTGGCCTCTCTCCGGGGTCTTGGCTCAGGCTCGGGAAGTCTTTTGGACCTGCCAGAAGCCCCTGGCCAGGGCACAGCAGTGGATTTCTTTTAGGTACTAGGATGTCATTTTTATTTTTGGAATCTTAGAAGTAAAGGCCACAAACTGAAGCGGGGCCTGGGCTCACCCAGGCTGCACAGAAGGTTTCCAGGCTCTCTGATCCCTCAAGCACAGACTCTCAGCTTCATTTTGCTCCCTTTTCCGTATCGATGATGTTTTTAGAAGCAGGAAATGAATTGTAGGGTAAGATGGGCCCTTCTGTGGTGGTGAATGGGTCAACTTGGGGGTCAGAATTTTTTTTGATAGGGAGTGAACCAATAAAAAGTGACTCAGAGGAGCTGAGGTGGGGCTTGTTCACCCGCAGATGGGCTGTGGGTGTGGTGGCTGTTGTGTGGATCAGCTGGGGGGACCTGCTGGGCTTTCACCCTCTAGCTGGATCTCCCTCCAGGTTCTCTCACACCTGAAGATTTGTGTGGTGGGGACCACAGCTGGAGCCAGGCTTACTCTGAGCCCTTGCCAGGGACGAAGAGTCCCTTTAGCCAGGTAGACAAGGTAACTGTCAGGGCTATGCTACCTGGCCCTTGCTCACAGGACATGAGACAGATTTTGAGAGACATATCTGCAGGGATGAGGGGTGAACCCCCAACCCTGAGTTCCTCCCACGGTTCCAAGTTCAAAGTCCATAAAAAGCCCCCTAAATAAAGGAACAGGAAGACAGGCTCCAGAGCCTGCCCAGCTGAGCGCCGAGGAGCTCAGTCAGGATCTGACTGAGTAAATCATCCTGGAAGATTCCAGGTGGTGAGGGAAGTCCAGGAGGGCAGATGGCTACCCTACGAGAGTCTCCCTCTGGTGTCCCAATTCCTTGTGGCAGTAATCTCAGCTCTGAGGGTTGTGCCAGAGGTGGTGGGTGGTCTGGGAGAGGCAGGTAGGCCTTGTGCTTCCTATGGCACAAGGAAGGAGTCCTGCCCCATTGGTGCCCCCAGGGAGACGCTGCTGGTGGGTGACTGGAGGCTGGAGGCTGCGCGTGGACTTTGCTGTCCTTACATCTGCCCTGTCTCCTCTTGGGCAAACAACTTGGCCTGTGTGAGGTCCAGACAGGTGTCAAGGAGTGGGCAGGCCAAGGGGCTTTGCAGGGTGCACATGAGGCCTTGGGCAGTCACAGCTGAGGCTCCAGTAATGGTCTGGTGTCGGAAGGGCCACCTGGTGTGGAGCCTGTGCTGAAGGTGACCAAGGAAGGCAGTCCCCTGCAGTCCCAGCGCCGGGCCCCTGCAACCTGCAACCTGCTGTCTCTGAGTCTGACTGTGCCCACAGCAGCCCTCCTCTCTGCACGTAGCAGCTCAGCCCTAGAGAAGCTGGCAGGATAAGTGGTAACTGTAGAAGTAGATGGGGGCAGCGTGACAGCAGCTATTTCTGGAAACCTGAGGCAGATGCATTCGGACTCCTCAGTGCTGTCGCTAATAAGCTCCCAGCACTCATGGGCACAGCAAGGTCAAAAGCTGGTCACCAGCAGAGAGCTATGACACGTGCACTCTCCAGTCTTGGGCCCATGGCAGACTCTGCTCAGGCTCCCTGGCCTCTGGGTGAGGCTCTTGTGGGTGCCTGGAGTCCATATACTACAGGTGGCTGTAGAGGCCCAGGCATGATACTACTAGTCCTGTCATCCAGGCAAGGACTGGAGAGGAAGTATGGGGACAGCATTTTTTATATCTTCTCCACAGCAGAATCTTTCGGGTGGTGGTCCCTGGAGCTATGCCTATGGGCAAGGGCCACGGCTCAGGTGGCATTGTTTTCATGGTGACCCAGGCTGGCCTTCTAGAAACTTCTTTCCTAAGAAATCATTTCCAGAGGGCAGGTGGGGCATGTCCTGCCCCAGAGTAGCCTGTAGGGCACAACAGAACAGTCTGGACTGTGAGACTGCCCCGAGAGTGAGCCCGCTTGTCTTCTGATTCTCTTAAGCTTGTCTTAAGCTCTAGGCTGGAGGCACCCAGCTAGTCAGGATTGACACACCAGGAGACTGCCAATAGATCAGGACCTTGGTGACAGGGACCCTGGTCCTTGATAGAAAGCTAAACTCAGGGATGGGGACAACTTGGATTGGCCCATTTCACCTGGTAGCCTCAGTATCAGCCCAAAGGTCTCCACTGACCCAGTGTGTCTCCACAGGCATGCCAGTCCCACGGGCCTGCTGCTGACAGTGGTGGTAGCCCTTGTCTACATGGTGGCCATCCTGTACGAGGAGTGAGTAGTGGTTGTGATGGGGACATTGGTGTGACAGCTGAGTTGACCATGCCTTTCCCTTGAGAACCTTTTCCCAGGGCCAGCGTGCCAGGTGGGCCACACTGGGTGGGCTGCAGGTTGGGAAGCTCAGTGTGGGAGTGCCTAGAGCCTGTGAGACCCTGTCAGTGGCCTTGCTCTCCCCTTGCCTTTGCCTCTCCTGTCTCTGAAAGCTCCCTGCAACTCTAGGGGGTGGAGAGGATCAGGGTCCCATCTCTCTGTGCTCAGGTAGGGCTCTGATGCCTAGGGTGGAGGTCAGCACCGTAAACACCTGACTGACTCTTCCCTTCTCCCTCCCCTGCAGGCCTTTCACTGCTGAGATATACCGGCAGAAAGCCACCAGGTCTCACCGGAGGAACTGATGGGCCATGGTGGGTGTGCTGGCCTGGCCTGTCCCAAGACCCAGGCCCTGCTTAGGGAGAACAGCACCCAGCCTGCGCTCCTGGTTCACACCTGGCATGGGCCACTCCAGTGCCTTGGAAACCATTGCCTTGGGGGCCATGGATATGCTGCCTCGTGGCCATAGAGCCCACTGTGCCCCACTGTCCCCATGGTGTCTCACTCACCAATAAAGGCACCCTGACTCCAACACCTCTCTCTCCTTCGTCCTCATGGGGAAGGAGCAGGCTCAGTGCTCTGGGTGGGCGGAGCGGGGCAGGGATGTCCCTTGAGGACTGTGAGGCAAGGCTGGCTCTGGCCTTTCTTTCCACTGGCCTCCCAGTGCCAAGAGCAATTCCCCTCCAAGCTCACAGAAAAGCGGTCTCTCAGAAGCCATCATGGCTCACTGGCTGTGGCTATAGCTTCACTCCCAGGCAGTTTGGTACCCTGGTGACCTACCCTCAGCCTCTGCCCAGCACTCCCAGGACACCTCCAAAGTGCATTCTTACTTGGGGATCCTCTCCTCCACTTCCCTCTGGGTGCACAAAAGGTGCCAAGACCACTGAGCCAGGCTATCACCTGGTCCTCACTATCCCAGGTCCCCGCAAACCCTAGTGGCAGCCCAGACAGGCAGCCCCAAGGTCTGCACCAGAGTGACCTTGACACTGTTGGCCAGGACCTGGGAACAAATGTAGCCCTTTGCCAATACTAGACCCCTAGTGGGCCTCCTTCCTGCTCCCTGCAGAGATACCTGGCACAGGCCACTATCCAGGAAGGAGGCTGGATCCTGAGTGACTTCCCATGTCCCTGGGGCCTGCTCCTACCTGCTTCTCTGTCATGCTCAGCTACCACCAGGGCTGTTTTGTTGTTGTTGTTTTGTTTTGTTTTTAATATTACCCTGTGTGTGGGCAGCGAGAAGTAGAAGCCTGGAGCATCGCAAGGCTGGCACGTTGCCTTCTCCCTTGGTGCCCTGCTGACTTCCTGTCCATCCTCCCCTCACCAGGGCTGGACATCCCTCCAAATGCAGGTGAGGTGCAGATACCCCTACGTCTCTACTTGGTTCTTGGGAGAGTCTCAGCCACTTACCTGGGGGACCAGGCGTCCTCCCTCTCCTAGCCCATGGCCCTGCTCTTCCATGTGGCTGGAGATGTCCTCTGGTCTCATATCACCTGCAGTTCTACCTGCTGCCCCCTCCATAGGGGATCCCCCCTTGGACCCCCCCTGCTCCCCCCCGCCTCCAATAATGTTCTGTGGTTCTCCTGTGAACCAGGCACTGAGTCAGCAGTGAGCAGTTTTCAGGCCTTGCCCTTGGAGACGCTCTGCCCCTTGGGGCCAGTTACTGTAGGATGTTTAATTGTCACAGCCAGCACGACATAAATTGCTTGGTTAGTCAGGAGACTGGATTTGTGATGCAATTAAAAAATGATCCACTCAGGTGGACTTGTGAGACCGTCTCCTGTAGGGAACGGAACAACTTTATTATTTCCTCCCAGCCTTATATACCCAGTGGAAGGCCAAGGGAACATTTTTGCAGATCTCACAAGTGATCTGCGTGAAGTCTTTTTCTCATCTCCCAAGTTACAGCTCCTGTTTATGGACCTTTTGATCAATTATGTTAAAATTATGGAAACCAGTCTTCTATCCTAGAGCAGCCAGAAGGACTCTGCCTCTTGCTTCTCAGCCCAAGCCCACACTGTGACGGGGGACTGGGGGCCCCTTGCCCAGCTTCAGAACCCTGACTGTGCTGCTCCCTCCGGTGGTGGCTCCTCACCACACTTGCCTCCTTGCCACTCTGGCACCTGCTCATCCCCAGACCTCACCTGCAAACCCACCTCATCAGTGACAGAGGTTCCCTGGACACCAGGGGATGTGCTGCAGTGGCGGCGGCAGTGAGATTACATGCGGGGATTCAAACCACTTACAGCTTGTGAGATTCCTCTTCATCTTGTGAAAGATAGGGACTTTCTTCTGTTCTCCTGCAGTTCTGGCAGAAGACTGCCGTGAAAGTTGAGAGGACAAGCCTCTCCTTGGTCTCCAGGGAACCTGTCACTGCTGAGGTGGGTTTACAGGTGAGGTCTGGGGATGAGCAGGTGCTAAAGTAGCAAGGAGGCAGGTGTGGTGAGGAGCCACCACCTCAGGGAGCAGCATGGCCGGGGCCCTGAAGCTGGGCAAGGGGCTCCCGGTCCCCAGCCTCAGAATGGGCTTGCGCTGAGGAGCAAGGGGCAGAGTCCTGGCTGCTGGCTGGAAGCAGCATCTACGGTGAAAAGGACCCAAGGGCAAGAGGTCCTGCGATAAGGCATCATTTCTTAGTTTTAAGGCTAGTTTTAACCTCATGAGTGAGAATTTATATACAAGTCTCTCACTCAAAGCAGACCATTCAGTAGTTCCCATTATGTAACCATCACCCCAAGGCATTCCCACCATTCTGTGCCCCTTAGCTGTCACCCCACCCCTCTCCAGTCCTCACCAGCTGTCACTTTGCCTTCTGTCCCTAGATTTGTATCTTCTGTATATTTCATATAAATGGAATCCATGTTTACCCTTTTGTTTCTGGCTTTCTGCTTACTGTCGCCTTTTTTTCTTTTTCCTGTGCTAGGCACAGAATCCATGGCCTGTGTGCCCGCAGGGGAGGGTCCTGAACCACTGAGCCTCGCCCCAGCCCAGTATGTGTTTGAAGTTCATCCATGTGGTATCAAGTGTCAGTCCTTGTCTTGGTCCGTTGTCTGTTGCTATAATGAAATATCACACATTATTTCATAAGTGAAGGTTTATTTGGCTCATGTTCTGAAGGCTGAGAAGGTCAAGGTTGGGTGGTTAGTCCCTCTCCTGTCACTATAATGAAATATCTATGGTAATAAAGACAATGGATTTATTTGGCTCATATTCATAGAAGTTCTAGGCCATTACTGCTTAGCCCTGCCTTGCTAGCTTTTGGCGAGGCTGCCCATCATGGAGGGAGTGCAGAATCATTCCCCTCATTGCTGGGAAACAGCGAAGGAGGAAGGGATTACGGTCCCATAGTCCCCTTCGAGGAGATGCTTCTAAATACTTCCCACAAAGTGCCACCTCTTAAAGGCTGTGCCACCTCCCACTGGCTCCATCCTGGGAACCAAGCCTTAACTGTTTGAGCCTCTGGGGGGAAACTCAAATAGTAGGTGTCCATATCAGATGAGCACCTGCTGAAGGATAATTTTGCTGCTGAAGACAGCAAATCCCAAGGTGACACAGAGCACCAACAGTGAGGCAACATCCTGGCTCAGGTCTTTCTTTCTCTTACAAAGTCCCTATGGACTACAGCTCTACTGCTGTGTCCTTCCTTAACCTAAATTATCTCCCAAAGGTTCCTTCTCCAAACTCCATAGCTGATTGGGTTTCCCTCTGTTAGAAGTCTCCCTGTGGGAATTGAATTACATGTCAGCCTGCATTTTGTTGGGCCACTCAAACCGTAGTGGCCCCTCATTCCTCTTTATGCTGAAAAACAACTCATTGTATGGATAGTCCACATTTTGTGTATCCATTTATCAGTTGGTAGACGCTTGGGTTGTCCCCCCTTTGGGCTGTTGTGAGTAGTACTGCTGGGAATGTTTTATACAGCTTTGTATGACAGTATGTTTGCATTTCTTCTGGCTTTCTACCTAGCAGTGGAATTGAATTGCTGGGTCACGTGTTTGACATTTTGGGTGACTTCTAAACTGTTTTCTGTGGCATCTGCATCATTTCACATTTCCATCTCAGTGACAAAGTTAACAATGTCTTCTGCCTCACTGTTTCTGAGTCCTGCTGTGACGGGTTCCCTAGGACTCAATGGCGCACTTGCATAATCCAAGGGGGTGTTAGGCAGTTTTCCGTTACTATAACAAAATACTTGAGATGGTGAATTTAAGGAAAGGTTTATGTGACTCATGGATTTAGAGCTTTCTCCATGGTCCCTTGGCCCTGTGGCTTTTGGCCTGTGGTGACAGTCATCAGGTGGTTGCACATGGCAGAGGAGACTCGCTCATCTCTTGGTGGTCAGGAAGCAAAGAGAGGGCAGGTGCAGGGAATGTGCCATAGTCCCAACATCTCCTCTAAGTGCCTAATTTCTTTTGGCATGGCGTCCCTCCTAATGCTCCACCACCTCCTAATAGCACCCTCAGCTGAGGGCACACTCCCAACTCATGGACCTCTAAGGGACATCCTAGATGTATACTATAATAGAGGAAAGGGAGAAAGCTGATGTTTTTTGGGGGGTGGTGGGGGTGGTGAGAAACATAGGGAGGACTTTGAGTCTAGTATTAATAGCTGTAGGGCTGCAGAGACCCAGGACTTGTCGTGAGCACCCAGTGCGTGTAGCTTGGTTCTGTCTGTAGCAAGAGAACCTAGGAACCCAGGTCCCGTATCCCAGACCCCTGCTCCAGCAGCCTGCTTCCACTGAGCCCAGGTGGCCATCAGCTGGAAGTGCAAGCTGTTCAGGCCTCAGGGTCCTTCACAGCAAGGAAAAGGGACGCTGCCGGTACATGCGATGATGTCATAGGCCTGTGCTGTGCAAAGGAAGCCAGACACAAAAGGCAGCTTGAATTTGTGTGACAGCCAGTTTAGTTGGGAGAAGGAACTGGCAGGAGGGACCCAAGGGCCGTAGGGCCTTGACATTGATGGGGGAATAAAACAGGTGTGTGTGTGTCCAGCTTCCTTCATTGTTGACTTTGGATTCAGGTCACCTCATTGTTAACTTTGGATCCTGCTGTAGCTCAGTCATGCCAAGTGGTGAGCAGAAGGATTTCAAACTTGAGTCTAACCTAGGCAGTATAGCAAGGAGAGTGCCAGCGTTCTTTCTTTCCCACTGTGTGAAAACAGTACCATGGTAGGATTCATACTAAACCAGGAGCCCTGTCCAGGTCCTGGTGCTGCACCATCCATGTCTCCAGTGTCACAGCAGAGGCGGGCCTGGGTGGTGCACCTACGGGCAAGTCCACTGGTCCACCAGCAGGTCACTTGTGTGCTGCTTCCATGGCAGCCTTCTCGCAGCCTTCTGTGAGAGCCAAGGGCCTGCCACACATGGCAGAGGAGCACGGCCAGGGTATGCTAGCCTGCGGGCACTGCAAGGGACACAGCCTCACACGGCTCTTTTTGTTCCACCGTAGAGTCTCTGAGTGATACTGGTCCCTTTAGGTATCAGACAATGGATAGCACATCCTCCAGAGGCCAAAGTGCTGGGCCAGACGGAGGAATCTCCAAGGCAAGAGGCGGATATTGTGAGGCACCTTGGGCTCCATGCCACCCTTGGATGCCACCCTCTGACTAGCCAGGAGGGTATGAAAATACACACATCCACCCCATCCACCCCAGATGAGGTTGGGCGCTGCTGGGAGGGAGACTTGAAGTGGGGTGTAGTATAGTTCCTCAGGTTCAGTACCCAGTGAGTCTGCTTCTTCTCCATACTGCAGCTTGGCCAAATCTGTCCACGTCTCTAAAAACATGCCTGGCAAAGCCAGGTGCAATGGCACACTCTTGTCATCCTAGAACTCTGTGAGGCCGGGGCAGAAGGATTTCAAATTTGAGTTCAGCCTAGGCAATATAGCAACAAGAGTCTGTCTAAAAGGGGCTAGGGGGAGCTCAGTTGTGCAGATTTGTAATCTAAGCACTCTAGGAGGCTGAGGCAGGAGGGGTACAAGTTCAAGTTCAGTCTACACAACTTAGTCTGACCCTGTGTCAAAAAAAAAAAAAATTGGATGGGGACTCAGTGTGGAGCTCCTGGGCTCAATCCCCAGTACCAAAAATAAATAAATAGCAATCAGTCTCACATAAAGTTCAGCACAGAGGTTCTGGGTTCAATTTGAGAGAGAGAGAGAGAGAGAGAGAGAGAGAGAGAGAGAGAGAACATAAAAGTACAAAAGAGTTGGTGGTGCGCCATCTGTTGAGCTGGGCAAACACACTCTGTCTACCGGAAGGCTTAGGGAACACTGGAAACTTGCAGGGAATATGGACTCACAAACCCAGGTGGAACCTTTCCCAAGGGAGGGAGATTTACTACTTTCCAGAACAGTGTATTGCAGCCAGCTCTGTTTGAAAGTTCTTCCTCCCACTGAGTATGGGTATATCCCCACATACTTCAGTCCTTTGGGAACTAGTGCAGCCCTATTTAGGACATCTGGCATGTTTATGAGGAGTCATCACATCCTTTCTCATGCGAGTGGGATTATTTATTGTTTGGAGTTGAAATAATACTGAGTTATATCAGATTATATCCTGTACCCCACTCTTCACTGTGGAGACCCCTAAGAAGGTCAAAAGGACACTGAAGTACAGATAGCATCTGTGTTAGCGGAGGAGGATGCTGGGTACCGTTATACACATACTGTCTTTTCTCACATCGGCTAAATTCTCTTCATCAAATTTATCACTACCCTAAGACTATACATACAATATTCTATCACTGTCTGCCTGCAGTGAATACACAATTCTTGAGGTCAGGGGTGTGATTTGTCTACTACTAGTCTCTCTCCCAAGCACCATAGAGCAATGGCTTTGCTCAAACTGTGTGTTTGTCTTGTATTCGTGTTTGTTTTCTCTCATGAAACACAATACCTGACACCTGTGACTCACAGGTGTTAGTCGCATCTTAAGCTTTACTCTCACAGCTCCATGCACTGCTTTCTCATGGGCTCTTGGCAGAGACTGTGACCCTGTCACAGTTTGGTCTGATCTCTGAAGCCTTCCTGAAGCCTTCCTTCCTCTGAAGTCTTGAGTGGAAGCCTCCCTGACCCCATAACTCTTGCATTCTGAAGAATGAAAAAACAGAAGGAGGTGCATGGAGCCAAGGTCTGCCCCAGCCTGAGCAGTAGCCAGGCACCCTTGGGTTATGGCTGCAGCAGCCCCTGAGGACTTGGATGGCGAGCGAGAGTTCCCTCTGCAGTCCTGAGCAAGAAGCACAATGTGGGCCTTTCTTCTTGAAAGATTTACAGTTTTGCTCCCTTGAGCCTGAGGTGGGTGGAGTCTTGCCAATTTTTGACCCGCTTTTAAAGCGCTTCTTACCTCTGTACAAAGTAATTGACTTCATTTTAATGCTAATCTTTTCAGCAGCTATATTCTCCTTTGTCCCAACTTTTCAGTTGCTTCCTTTCCTGTGATGATGCAAACTTTTCAAGTCATTCAGCTCTGCTGTTTGCTCCTGATTCTCATGATAGATCTGCAGCTAGCAGCACTCATGCCACAGCCTGAATGTCAGGCCATCTTCACATTTCTTCTTTCCGGTTAATTAGTCTGACAGCCTTACTCAGTCTCCTGCAAAGTCTCAGAACTATGGGCAAAACATAGACAAATTTTCTGCCTCATGGCCTCTAGTCAAATGAAGTCTAAGTCTAGTCTCTGAAGTCCTTCCCAACTGAAACCTCTGGAGCCTAGCTTGTACTGTCTGCATAGATTCCTACCTGCATTCTAGTTATCTGAGACGAATCTCCCATCAAGCTCAGTTTTACAGCATTCTAGGTCTTCTCTAGGCAGCACCTCCAAACCTTTCCAAATTCCTCCTGGAAACTAGTTTCAAAGGCTTCTAGACCACATGGCCAGGCAGAATCATAGCAGTGACCTTACTTCTGTGGTTCCAGTTTCTGATTCTCTTTCCCATCTCTGAGACTCAGTACCCAACACTGCAGTTTAAGGGAAGAGAGGTTTATTTTGGCTCAAACTTTCAATGAGTTCGGTCCATGGTTGGCAAGCTCCAAGACAGAAACAGCATGCATCGGACAAAGCAGACAGGAAGCAGAGAGAGAAGGGAGGTGCTGGGACAAGCTTACAAGAAGACACTCTTTTCTCAGTCTCTCCCTGCATAGTGACCTGCCTTGTGGACCAGGCCCTACCTCCAGCATGATTCGCTGGGGGCCATTATAGATCTAAATCATAATAGCATTCAGTGAACACTTATACAAATTTTAAGAGAAAATTGAGTGAAAATTAGCATTAACCAGAAAATGAGACAGAAACATCACACCACAAACTCAGAAAGTAACATGATAGCAGAGGCGGAGCCTGTGCAGACATGGTAGTCAGGTGGAGCCTCTCTGAGGAAGTGACCTTTGACTCAGGACCCACAAACATGAGAGAGCAAGTTGAAGAGAGAGCCCTCCTGGGTTGGGAATGACAAGTGCAGAGGGCCTGAGGTGAGAACCATCGTGGGGTGCCACAAAGCAGCAGTTTTGAAGGACAGAGCTATCAAGGGGTGTCACCATGGGCACCTGGCCTTTTAGGGGGCAGGCCAAGGGGTTAGAGTTTCCTGGAAGTAATGCCCTTCCCAGATGCTGGGCTATGACACTCAGGCTTCTCTGTGGGAAGACCCAAGAGTTATCAGGAAAGTCCAAATATCCCTGCCCCACCACCTGGCCCAGGTCTGATGTCTACCCCTTTCAGCCTCCAAGGAACACATAAAGCTTAACATGTGCCAGACCGTGGGAAGGTGCTGTGTGCAGCCGGAGGGAAAGTAGGGGCCGCTCGCTTCTCTATTCCGCTTTGCTGTGAATGGCTTTGCTCCTGCTCTGCCCTCCGTCATGCCCCTCTGTCATTGTCAGGTGCCCATGAACAGGCTGAGACTTCCTGAAACGGTAAGCTAAATAAATCTTTCTTCTCTTAAGTTTTGGGTGTCATGTATTGTGTCCCAGTGATGAGAAAGCAACTAAGACAGAAATTGGTACTAGGAATGGGGTCACTGCTGTGACTTTATCCGGCCATTGGTTTGGAAGCTCTGGAACTGATTTGTACGTGGAGTTTGGAAAGATGCCAGCTGGAGAAGACTTCAAATGCAGTGAGCCAGACTTGATGGGGTATTCTGGTCTGAGTTCAGAAGATCAGAATGCTGATAGTCATGTAGATTTTAAAAGCCAGGCTCAAGAAGTTGCATATGGGAAAGAGTGCGGAGTGTGGACACCCTCTTAATAGTCCATAAATCAATGCTTACTTAGACTTTCTGCCTCACAAATTGAAACCCTCACAGATTAAAATGTGTTTCAATATGTGAACACTGAAACACTCACAGGAGGACTCTGTTGTCAGAGGTTGTATCTACCTATTCTGTTCACATCTACCAAGGCTGGATAATGTTTACCCATAAATTAGACTATGGTAAAGTGGTTTACTTCAAAGGCAGCTGTAAAAGCTCTTTTTTTCTTAAGGTCTTCCCCTTTATGGAATTTTCTTAATGTCCACCTGCTTTTAATTCCATTGATCGATACGATTACATTCTGCCTTGTAATTTTGTTTACTACCCCACCTATATGCTGACTTTAATCAGCCATTGTGGAGTTGCAGGTCTGCTTTTAGTAATTCTTTGTAAATGATTAACTGCCCTAAGCATTCCACCCCTTGTGCTTTTTCTCTGCTCCCCATAGGTACGGCCGCACAGCCACACACCTCTAATCCAGCCTCCAGACCAGGCCCCACCTCCTCATAGCACATGGTTCCATAGGTAATCCAGAACATCCAAGTGCGTGAGGCTTTAGGGGACATTCCAGATGCAAACCACCCTGGCATGTTTGGTTTCACCTATACAGTTGCAAGCCGTTCCCTCTGTGGGGCATGTCGCCAAGCCTCCAAGGCCTTCTCCTAAAATCTGGGTGGAAACATTCCTGATCTTTCTGTACTTTTTCTCTTCCCCTTGTATATATGGCTACACAGCTAAATTCACGCCTTCCGGAGGTGGATCCAGCTGTCAACTACAGTTTTCATTTAGTCTCCAATACTGTGAGAAATTTGTGTCTTTGTCCTTTGTCCCAAAACACAACGAGGTGGGACAGTATCGGCAGTTGCTTAGAATCCCTGTGTGTTACTCTCCGGCAAAAAAGCATGTTGATGTTTTGTGCATATCTTGAGAGTTTGTCTGAAATTAAGGGCAGTGGATGAAATTGGTAGAGGAAATTTCAAGACAGCTTGATGTCTAGGCTGTCTCATGAGTTCTGTTTGCAGCTTTTGACCAGATTATGCTGAGAATAAGAAAACAGCAGAGGAAAAGGATGTAAAACCTTTGCTGGTCTGCAGAAAGAGTGTGACGGCAAAACTGGCGCAAAAGAGCCTGTGGTTGTTTAAGAGGTTAACTTTAAAAAGAAGTTAAAAGCAGGACATTGTGGCACACACTTGTAATCCCAGCACTCAGAAGGCTGAGGCAGGAAGATTGTCATGTGTTGGAGGCGAACCTGGGCTACAGTGAGTTCAGGATAAGTCTCGATTACAGAGCAAGGTCTTGTCTCAAAACAAAACAAAAACAAAAGCAGAAAGAAAATAAAGAAAAAAGCCAAATACTCTGCATTAGGATAATAGGTCAGATGACTTGAGGTCATCTCAGGAACCAGCAATACTCCAGCCTTGGCAAGATTAAGGTGCAAGAGCAAAGACTTCACTCTGAGAAGAGTACCCAAGAGCACCCTGTAGGGCCAAAGAGGGCTATGTTTACCGGAGTTCAGCCCCCTGGAGTCCAGCCATCCAGGAACATGGAGGCTGTTGCAGCTGCAATCCAAGGGACCAGACTACTGTTTGAGCCAGTGGCAGACCTTAGCATCCTTCACATGGTGTTGGCTTCACAGGCATGCAGAGTTGTGGGATCAAGAATGCTTCCACTCAGATTTCAGGAGAAGGCCTTGGAAGCTGGGCAATGTGCCCCTGAGAGAGAAGTGCCTGGAACTATAAAGGTGAAGCCAAACATGCCGGGATATTGTGGTGTGGATTTGGAACACCCCCCCCCCCCCAAAGCCTCATGCATTTGGATGTTCTGGATTATCTATGGGACCATGTGCTGTTAAGAGATGGGGGCCTGGTCTGGAGAGGTGGATTATGGGAGTGTGGTAGAGGACATGTGTGTGGACTATATTACACATGTTACAGGCTACCCAAGGCCTTTTTAGCCCTCGTCTTGCCACAGCTTACCCCAAGTGCTGGACATCGACTTACAAGATTTAATGGAACTATAAGATTTGGTGTTTACCTTGCTGGGTCTTGGTCTCGCTTTGGTCCCATTTCTTTCTATCCTCCTGTTCCTTTTGGAATAGGAATGTTTACAGTGTCCCAGATCCTGTACATCAGAAGTGTTTATTTACCTTTTCTTTGATTCTCACAGGAGCTCACAGCTAAGAACTCGCCTTGAGTCCTAGAGGAGACTTTGGGCTTGGACATTTTGGCAGTGCAGGAACAGTTCAGACTTTGGAAACTCTAAGAGAAGAAATAAGTGCATTTTGCATAAGGAGGTAGACATGAGTCTTCTGGGGGCCAAGGGCAGACTGTTGCCATTTGAATCGGGAAGTGCCTCCAAAGCCTCATGTGACTGAAAGGTTATTCAATCATAGGGGTTAATCCATCGATTTCCTGTGGTGCTAGATGTGGGCCTTGTTGGAAGGGGCAGGTCACTGGGTATGACCTGAAGGATATTCCTTATTTGCTAGCTCTGCTCTTCTCCATCTCTGCTTTCTCTTTACATGCCATGAGCAACTTTTCTCCAGCTAGACCCTCCTCCGTGCCCTTCCATCATTTGCAGCTGCCCAGGAGTGGAATGAGGCCTCCTGAAACTTGAGCTAAAGAAACCTTTCCTTCCTTATGTTGTGGGTTGTATCCCAGTGACAAGAAATTGACAAAGGCAGAGGTGTTAGAGAAGGGGGTTCCTGGTCCAATCAGTGGGTGTCTGAGAGGGAAAAAAGTGTCTCAGGCCCGGTGCATAGCTCCCTCCCACATTTCTTGGGCCCACACCTGCCCAGAGCCAATTGACTGAGCTGCCTGCAGAGTCTTATGGACAGGCCCCACTTGGCTCCTAGTCCCTCCTTGTAGGACCCAAGCCCCCCAAGGGCACATGTCCACTGTTCCTGTGTTACAATCGAGAGACTGGAGGGAGCCCAGACTCCACCTCCACATATAGTCTCGGCACCCCTGTCCGCAAGTGGCCATCATGATCATGCCTGTCTCCTGTGCACAGTAGGTACTTAGGCAGTGCCTCCTTTGCTGTCTGTGGAACTCCTCGAGGTTTTCTTGTTGGTTTCTGGAATCCAGAATCTGCCTCAGCATTTGAAGTTGTCTAGTTGGGCTTATCCAATGTGTCAATTCCTGCCTCTGTGCCTGCATGCTCCTGGGAATGGGGTGCTCATCCTCTCTGCCAGCACCTGTGCACGCAGCACTTGCTCCTGGCTCTGCAAAGCCCTGGGCGTTGTGACCCATGAGTCCACAGTCTACAGTAGGAGGCCGGTGGTTCCTGGGGTGGAGTTGGAGCTCAGGCAGAGCTAGGGCTGCTGGAAGAACATGCCGTGATGCAGACAGAGCTCCTCAATGATGAAGAAAGAGCCTGCCCAACAGTTTGTCGTAATCTCATCCTGATGAAGGGGCCCTGCCCACGGGGACAGGAAGCCAGCACAGTTTAGCCCATTTCTTCTTCAATGGACCCACTTCACACAGACATCCAGAAGTAGAACAGAGGTGCACCTCTGGCCCTTCCTGGCAGAGATGCGCCCAGGCCTACGTGTGGCACCCAGTTCTTGTGTTCTGTATACCTGCGACTGGGAGTGGCCACTACCTCTGTATGGGCCCTGACTTGAGACCTCCCCATGGAAAAGCTGTAATGGGTCTGCCCAGTGCTCCCCTCTACCCAGCTTTCAGGGACCTTCTAGATTCCATTTGCTCTAAATTAGGAGGTATAGTCAATATTTCTGCCCCTGGGGACTGGATATCCACCCCCTAGACCTCCCCTGACATCTGGTCTGATGCTCACAGCTCCCCTCGATTCTAAGCAGATCTACTGAGCTGCAAGGAAGCAGCATATACAGACAGGATCCTGGCCTCGGACAAACAGTGTACGGCCATGTGCCTGAGGATTGCAGGGGCAGGTGGATCTGTCACGCAGAAGCGTGAAACTGTCACAAGCATGGGTGATGCAAGCAAGCAGCGGCATCCAGGGGGACATGGATGGGTCCTGGAAGCAAGGGGTCCACATATTCCTCGAGCAGGGCCAGCGCTGGGCTAGGTGGGCTAATGGTTCTACGGGGTTGTCCTGCTTGTTTTCGAGACCTCAGCCATTGTGATTACTCAGCCCAGGTCAGGGCCAGGCCTAAAGTCACCAAGGCAAACCCAGGACAATGGAAAAAGACTCTGGATTTAGCAGCTGGGTGGTGGGAGGATAGGTCACTGACCTCAGGTGTGGCAGAGACAGGTCCTGCTACCCTGGTTCCTTCAGAAATGGTTTAGATTTTTAAAACTCAAGCATTTCTTATGTTAGTAATAAAAATAAAACTGTGCCTTTTAAAAAAGAAAAAGGGAGGGGATAAGTAAGGGCATCTGAGGTAACAAGTATAACAAGTGTTGCCCCTTTGTTTCCAGTCGAAGTGAGGGTGCAGAGCCCCACACAGGGCGGGAGTGCAGAAAGCTCGGCCTGAGAGCGCTACCTGCCTGAGAGAAGGGTCTTCACAGTTCAGCATCACAGCGGGGTGCCGTGCCCCAAAGGCATCAGGAATGTCATGTTGCCCTGGAGCTTTCACTGCTGGCAGGGGCTGGGACTGATGTCAGGCCCTGCCTTGGCAACTGACCGAGGACAGGAAGAGGAGCTCAGAATTTAGCTGGGCCCTCCCTGGCTTGGGACCAAGTTCCATAGAGAGAGCTAGGCAGCATCTGCCCCTTCCCACCCTCTGACCCTCTGCTTTTATGAGACAGACCCTCCCGGTTCTGAAACCAGGGAATGGTGTGGGAGCCCACCATTCCTCCAGCCCGAGTCAGGGCCCCAGCTGCCTACAGGGTTATTTATTTATTTTGGAACCCAGGGCCTTTCTACGAAGCTATATCCCGAGCCCATTTTTATTTTTTTGATTTTGAGACAAGATCTTACTAAGTCACTAGGTTGCCTAGGCTGGGTTCAAACTCCTGATCCTCCTGCTTCAGCTCCCAGAGTAGTAGGATTATAGGCCTGCACCACCGGGCCCAGCTCCTAGCATAGCATTTTTGTAGCAGGCAGAACAAGAACCTTCTATGTAGAATTGGCCATATTCTGCTTGCAACTGACTGGCAGAAGCAGTGAACATCCTGTACCACTGTATACAGAGTGTGTGCTCACCATGGGCTCTGGTCTTTCTCACCTAGTAGGGTAGACAATGTGATTATGATTTAGATCTAAAATGTCCCCCAAAATCTCATGTATTTGGAACATGATGGTATCATGGGGGTGCTATATTCACCAGTGGATTCCTCTATTAATGAGTTCAGGAGGTAAATGGGCTTTTAGGAGGTGGAGCCTGGTTGGAGGTAGGTCACTTGGGGGCATGACCCTGAAGGGGTATTCCTTTTTCTGGCCCCTCCTCGCGTTCTCTGCTTCCCGGAGGCCACGAGATGAGCAGATTTCTTCCACCAGGCCTTTCCACTTTGTGATTTCTGCCTCGGAAGCAACCAATTGTGGACTAAACCATGAATAGAAAATAGACCTTTCCGTTGCAGGTGTCAGGTATTGTGTTCCAGTGACATGAAAGTAACTAATATACATGTTCACCTCAGGTGGGGAGGGGACGCCTAGTTGGCCAGTCAGGGAGCTTTTACGTAAAGTGCCCTGGGAATCAGAGCTGGGCTGGACTTGCTGACACCTCTTAGGTCCAGCTGTTGGGTCCTTAGTAGGCCACACTGTGATGTGCGTGTATGAGATGTTTGACAGCACAAGTGAGGCCTGGGAGAGAAGCTGGCTGCCAAGGGGGTCAGTGCCCAGTCAGGCTGAGAAACAAGCTGGACATCAGGCTGTGGCAGCCCTGTGGTTGGCGCCATTGCGGGGGTATGGGGACAAGGGCTGGCAGTTAAGAGCCAGATGGTCCTGAGCTTCAAGCCCCAGTCCTCATTACTAGCTGCAGGATCCTGGCAAGTTGCTTTCCCATGCCTCAGTTTCTCCATATGTACAATGTAGCGATTAGTAGCAAGCCTGCCTCAGAAAGGTCAGTATTACTTAGAGCAAGGCCTGACATGGAATCGACCCCCCTGAGTCCACAGGAGCCCTGGGTGTGGATGAGCCGCAGTATGCTGAGGAGGCTGAGACTGAGGGATCCTGGCTCAGCAGGGAGGGGCAGAGTGATGGTGGGAAGAACCCCTTTCTGAGTGAATGAGAGTCCACAGGCCCCCTCTAAACAGCTGGGTCCCCCAGCTCCAGCTCAGGAGCCAAGGGCTGCAGATGGGTGTGGGGTGCCAGCCAGTGGCTGCTCAGTTTCTACTAAACCAGACATGACCATAGCAAGACACCGGCCCAGCCTTGCATGCTGCAGCTAGCAGCTGGACCATTAGCTACAGACAGGCCACGTCTGGGCCTTTTGACACCAAGCCACCCTGGTTACTGATCACTTGCCCTGGCATCTCTCACTTCCCAAGCCTCATGGGTCATTTACCACGAACTGTTGTTGTGACCAGGCCCTGCCCTCCTGAAGTGCTTCAGTTTCTTACTCACCATTCCAGAGCCAGAATCACTTCCAGAAGGGAAAGCTGGGGCTCAGAGAAGGCAAGAAGCCCCGCTCCTAGGCCTCCAGGGGCTTAGAGGCTAGCTCCCTCGACTGCAGAATGAGAACGTTGGTCCACACAACTGTAAAGGCCCCAGCAGCTATGGGGCGAGGGAGGGGAGAATCTCTAGACCTTTGGCGGCCTGGGACTGGAAGAGGCTGCCTCTGGCCGAGGACCGTCCGGCCCTGGAGCATCTCTGGCTGGAGAGGCCCGCAGCCCAGCCCGGGTTGCGCGGGCAGCGACCTCACAGCTCCCGGACTCCAGCGCCTCTCCTTACCCGCGCAGCTGGCGGGTCTTCTGCTGCCCCCTGGCGGCGGCTGCGGGCAGCCCGAATCTCAGCGCAAGAGGTCGGAGCGCCGCATCCCGGCGGCCCCCGAGAACGAGCAATGAATGACCCGGGGACCGGAGGGGCTGTGTTGGGGGCTGTCGTAAGAGATAAGGCACGCTTAGGTGTCCAGCGAACGCTTCTGCTGTCATTAGATTACTGTTGTTACTAGATGGGGTGAGCGGAGGCCGAAAGGAAGTAAACGTGCGCGGGTATAGTGAGGAGGGGTCCGGGGCCCAGCCTACGTCCGTGGGGGCAAGAGCGCCGCGTCCCCGCGCCCCGCGCCCCGCGCTCCGCGGGACCCAGCGGGCTTCCAGGGCGCCGCGGGCTGGCGCGAGGGGCGGGCGGCTGAGGTCGCCGGGCCGGGCTCGGCGAGGGCGGGCACGGGGCGTGACGCACCGGGGCGGGGCGGGGCGGCCCGCGGGCCGCATATAAGGCCGGCGGCGGGGCGCGGAGAGCCAGAGCCAGCGGTCCGCGCCCAGAGCCTTTCTCCAGCTCCCGCCGCGCCCTCGGGCCGCCCCGCGCCGCCGCTCCCGCGCCCCGGCACGCTCCGCGCAGCTCCAGCCCGCTCCTGCCCTCGCAGAGGGTCCGCGCCCCCTGCCCAATGAAACTGGCAGCGATGATCAAGAAGATGTGCCCGAGCGACTCGGAGCTGAGTATCCCGGCCAAGAACTGTTACCGCATGGTCATCCTCGGCTCGTCCAAGGTGGGGAAGACGGCCATCGTGTCGCGCTTCCTCACGGGCCGCTTCGAGGACACCTACACGCCCACCATCGAGGACTTCCATCGGAAGTTCTACTCGATTCGCGGCGAGGTCTACCAGCTCGACATCCTTGACACGTCCGGCAACCACCCGTTCCCCGCCATGCGGCGCCTCTCCATCCTCACAGGTGGGCGAGGGGAGTCGGGTGGGCGCCGGCGCGACCCGCGCTCCCGGGCGTCTGGGGACTCCGCGGGCGGCGCGCTGAGTTTTGCGTTTTGCGCGCGCAAGGCTGGAGCCCCCTCGGCAGCCGGTCTCTCACTCTCTCCTCTCTCTGTCCCCCCACAGGAGACGTTTTCATCCTGGTGTTCAGCCTGGACAACCGCGACTCCTTCGAGGAGGTACAGAAGCTCAAGCAGCAGATCCTGGACACCAAATCTTGCCTCAAGAACAAAACCAAGGAGAACGTGGACGTGCCCCTGGTCATCTGTGGGAACAAGGGCGACAGGGACTTTTACCGGGAGGTGGAGCAGCGTGAGATCGAGCAGCTGGTGGGCGACGACCCCCAGCGCTGTGCCTACTTCGAGATCTCGGCCAAGAGGAACAGCAGCCTGGACCAGATGTTCCGCGCGCTCTTCGCCATGGCCAAGCTGCCGAGCGAGATGAGCCCGGACCTGCACCGCAAGGTGTCCGTGCAGTACTGCGACGTGCTGCACAAGAAGGCGCTGCGCAACAAGAAACTGCTGCGGGCTGGCAGCGGAGGAGGGGGCGACCCCGGCGACGCCTTCGGCATCGTGGCGCCCTTCGCGCGCAGGCCCAGCGTGCACAGTGACCTCATGTATATCCGC
Source organism: Ctenodactylus gundi (assembly GCA_004027205.1). Taxonomy (NCBI): domain Eukaryota; kingdom Metazoa; phylum Chordata; class Mammalia; order Rodentia; family Ctenodactylidae; genus Ctenodactylus; species Ctenodactylus gundi. Next base: position 120 of record PVKB01005066.1, on the reverse strand, counting down.
GAGAAGGCCAACTGCGGCGGCCAGGCTAAGGACAAGGAGCGCTGCATCATCAGCTAGGGGTCCGGCCGCGACCTCTGGAGGACCTTTTATGTTGAAAAGTAAAATCCGACGCCCCGGCAG